>JASANE010024942.1:0-37893 GCA_030248225.1 Trileptium ribeirensis | reverse complement strand
ATTGCCATCACGGAACGTTCAAATACTGCTGCGCAATGAATACGATGAATGTTACTCGTTAGCAAAACGAAACATCGATATTGCAGCATTATCCGAAACTCGTCTGATTGATACAGGAACCCTTGCCATTGCATTATAAACATTGAAATACAAACTCCTCTTCCTAGGACGAAATACCTCCGGTAACGCCGGCTATCGGTCTAAAAACTCAAATATATTTCATCAACTGACTACGTGGTATATAATAAATTCGAGATTAGCAGCTGCCTGATTCCGTCCTTAGCCAACTGGTATCACGATCGTAGTGGCGTACGCACCTAGCAACAACGCTGGCAACAAAAACACAATTTCTATGAGCACCTAATACAACAGTGCACTGTCCTATGTAGAAAAAACAATATCCTCATCGTCTATGGCGACACGAACCCCCAGACTGGATCTGTTCGCAGGAGATGAACGCACTGTGGGAAAATTTAACCTTGTTCGATGGACAGACAACGATACTGTACTGGTTTTCGCGGGGTAGTTCCTTATCTTAACCTCGCGAATACTCATTTGGAGCCCTAACAGCGCCACAGACAAACATGGAAATCTCCTGCCAGCGGCTCCTTTCATTACATCCTGGTCAGTTTGCAGCTACAGTTATCATTCATCGATTGTCGCACATTCTGGAGCAGTTAGCTGCTCACACGTCACGGCATGGTCGTTGCCAAATTTTGGCACAAACTCAGCAGTATTCACTTCAAAAGCGAATAGCGTCCGTTAGATTTTGGTTGTCTGCGCGACCCCGCATTTCGGGGAAAATTCAACGTGGCACTGACTAACCGATTTGGACCGCTAATGGATACGACATCTGTTGAACAATGCTGGAGTTTATTGAAGACTAACATTAAGGCGGATATCCACGAGGTATTTACCTCGAAAAAAAGTTCACAAAAAACAGTGCAGCAAGTAAGTGACCTAACCCCCACTGTAGCCGAACACATGCATCCAGCACTCAACCACAATAGGAGTGTAATCCCTCGATCGATTCTGAGGAAGGGCCTTACCGAAAACATCAAAGAGGATAAACTAAAGTTTCTCGACGACATTGCGGCTCAAATGTAAAACCTGCTGCCGTACATGACGTGCGGAAAATGTTCCATTTGACCCAAAAACTGACACAATCGGAACGCAACACTCAAAGTATAATATGAGACTCTGACGGACGCCCAGTGACTACTAGATTCCACACAGTTGGTCCAATGGCGCTATCACTTCGATGCACTCTTAAATAGCGACACCACGGATCAGCCAATTTCCGATAAGGACCTGGAGTTTGCAGGCTTTTACGACTGCAATTGTGCAACCCCGTATGAGAACGAACTCGTTCAAACCTTTAATCGCCTCCGAAACGGACGACCGGCCGGCGCTGACAGATCTCACCAAATTGCTACAAATCAGGTAATGCCATACTAACGAAGCAGCTTCACGGACTAATTGGCAAAATTAGGCGCTACGAAATGATACCGTAAAAGTGGCATATCAATGTGATCATCTCGTTCTACCAAAAAGGATATAAATCAGATTGTGCCAACCAAAGCGGCATCTCGATGCTAAATGTTGCGTTTAAAATGCTAGGAGACGTAATTACTAATCCCTTCAAGCAACACCGAGAGTAGTTCATGCGAAACGAGCAATGTGGATTCCGTTTCGGTCGTAACACGATGAATCACGTGTTGTACTTGCGACTGGTACTGTAAACTCGACACGAATACAGGGAACCGAGTGCTATTCGTCAACTTTAAGGCAGCCTTCGACTTTGCTCATATATCGTCGCTATATAACATCCTGAAAGTGGACAGGGTGCCGAATAAATTGGTACACTTGGTCAAGACTCCTTTTAAGCCAACCTTCAGTTCTGTGTCATATTAAAAACCAGGCTTCAGCTCTGTTGAAAGTTAGATCTGGCGTGTGGCAGGTTTCCATTCTATGTCCAATGATGCACAGCTTCATGGTCGACTGAGCAATGCGAACGGCACTTAAACAAGTTGACGGAGTAGTCATTGCCGACAAAGGCCAGCACTTCACAGATACGGCTTATGCCAACAACGTTGCAGTAAGCATAGTGCACATCAGTTGTAGTCGTTACTGTGTCGAATCGGCGAAGCCAGCGAACGCGTAGCAGTTCGAATCAGTGACGCCAAAACAAAGGCCATGTACAGCTGCAAATCGAATAAAACGAAAGTTGTTCTTGAGAACAAGATGCTCGAACAACTTCAGAACTAGTCTTACATAGGAAGCCAAATCAAAGGCACAAGCTCATCAGAAATAGATATCAGCGCCAGAATAGCAAAGGCATGAACATCAGTTTGTGGCTTAAGGCGACTTTGGTAGCCAACCACGGTGCCGCTTGAAACCAAACTTAACATCTACAACACTGACGAACGGCCAGTCCTACTGTATAATGAGCCCGAAACATGTCTGCGAGAGCTAGAGACATGCATCAACTGAACTCCGTTGAAAATTTTTGTGGAAGTCGTATTTTCGGGAGTTCGCGGTTTGACCACATCACATGCGACCAATCGCAGCGCTGAAGCTTCCACACGGTACTGCTTGCAAAAATTCTGTGGTGCAGTCGGCTATGTTTTGATGGTTACGTATTTCATATGAAAACAGCCCGCTGGCCACGGCGATTACTACTGGCTACTGTCCCGAACGAATGGATGCGTCCGAGAGTTCGTGCTCTAATAACTTGGCAGCGGCAAATCATTTATGACACTGAATCGTAATTTCGAGGAATATCATATCGACAGATGGCGACAAGATCCGTTGAAAGTCATGGTCCAGAGCGCTATGAACAAAGATCTGTGGCGAGAAATCATCAACATGGAAACACCCTGCAACCACAGGGTCGGGTAAATCAGGTAAATATATATTATAAATATAAAGTTAAGGTGATGATCTTAAGTTTATCGTACCTACCATCTTATGCTGCGTTTATAAGTTGCCCACAATGTGGAAGTTTTGTCCACGTACAGCGTGCGTAACACCGTGAACGATAAGGTGTACAGAACACCAACACTGTATTTCAAGAAATTTTATATGGTGTTTCAGCCACCATTAGCATTTATGTATGGTGTCATGGACATCGTAAACCTCTGACTAGCGGTGACGGAAGTCTTTTGGCAAGATGCCTTGTTGTTTTTCTGTTGTATGGAGTTTATAATGCGCAATCTTTGTCCATGCACTTCCTACGCAAAGCTTGAAACGGAATAGTTTATGGGATACAATTGGCGTAAATATTTTCAAATTTCACTCAGCTAATTTTCCGCCTTTTTTAAACAACGGTTCAATTATAGGGTGTCGAATACACCATAGTGTAATGTACACGGTGTCCGCGACAGCATAACTTGTGCCGCATGGTATAGGCTTCCGACAACCATGCACTGTGGTATGGTCGTGATCACACCGTGACAAATCTTCCGCGTGGAGGCCGTTTTATAACGTAAACGCCGCATTATTTTGTAATAGTCGATATCGAATCGCAAGCCCTTGGTACCGAAAATCAAGAACAAATCCATGTACCAGACATTGTACCTTGTGCTGGGACAAAATTTTGGAGATTTGCAATTTAGAGAAATTCTCTTCACCACCCCTACTAAATTTGCATTAGATTATTCAATGCGGTCAAAGTTAATGTAACAGTGACATCACAGGCAAATCGATCCTATAGTTAAGCTCTTGGAGTTCGCGAATGAAACTCGGCAAATTTCACCTGAATTTTCGAGACCGCAAAATGGCTAGATAGCAATCGCGATGGACGGTGTTCACGACTTTTTTCCAGATTTCAATTGGCAGGAAATGTTCTATAACTTTTTTGCGAAATTACAAAGTAAAATAGATGGCGGGGTCACATTAAGTTAACTATCGCAGTGTGTGTATACCTATATACAACTTCGCAATGTATATGAAATGAAACAGCCACCTTTAGAGGAAGTAGATGTCTTGTGAGCAGAATCATACATGTGAGCTACAGTAATTTAAACACAGTTCATTACAAAGGCACGTACTACATGCGAAGCAGTAGCGTGATCTAACCGGTGACATACTCTGGCGATTTGGCACATTTGCCAAGGGTCAGTGGGAGCAAGCTCGGCTAAATGATATTTTATGCAGTTTATTGTCAAAATGGGATCCCAAAACTTTGATATGTTCACGCGGCAGTAGTGTGTGCCCATTAATGTTGAGAGATGGGGCTTGTAACCGATGAGTACTGAAATATCTCAATTTCGTCTTATAAGGATATAACGTAGGAAATGTTGCTCGAAACAAGGTTGTAGGGCTTGTAGCTTGTCGCTCGAGATCCCGAATAACATCGTTAGCAGCATTATTATCAAAATCCTTGCATATATAATGGAATGTCATCTGCATAGCAATGAGCATAGAATCCGTTACTGCTCACATTAGCAGCCGGCGAAGTGCAGACGTTGAAAAGCAGAGGACCTAAAATGCTGCCCAGTGGCACACACTGCTAGGGATTGTTACTGCAGGCGATCTTGTCTCACCAACTATGACGTATTGCGTTCGCCTAGGGCGAGGACCGGAACCACTGCATACTACAACTCAGTGCTGTTAGGTCTAGAGAAACAAGAACCGCTTGTCGCCCATTCAAGAGACTCGTGTTAACGTCATTGTGGACCTTAAAAAGTGCTGATTCAGTTCAATTGCCGCGTCTGTGTGCTGACTGCTGGAACGGTAAGACATATATAATTCAACAAAATGTACCAGGTGGTCTGCTACAGTATATAATACGTCCACGAAGTTTTAGTAGTATAGGTAACATTGGAAATTGGCCGGCAGTTGTTTACATCTAAAATACCAGCATTTGGCTGTGATGCGTGATAGCACATACTGCTTTCTTGTCTTGCTCTGCAACTGTCCCTGTAGCGATCGATCCATTGATGTATCTAGACGCCACTACAGCAAAATGTTTCGCAGATGGTTAATTAAAGCCGGTAGAACCGTATCTAATACGAAACATTTGTTCGTGGACACAATGTGATTTTTCACATAGAGGGCATGAATTTCCGTTTGGTCAAAGGGAGTATTGGGTAAGCAAACATACTGGACAGGCAAACACGCTGGGGCATTGCTGAATTCCTTTCGAATGTTGTCAGTTTGGCCAGAAAAATGATGCATTAATTGCTCCACTGTAGTTGCGTGATTTGCTCTGTTTTCCTCCTACTTCAGCATAGCAGATGCCATTTCTTGTTTATGCTGACACTGTTTATGCGATTATGCTAGTAAGTTTCGCTGACACACCTGACGCATGAATTTCTTTTGGGCGACAGTATATATACCGCTTTTGCTTCCAGTGTTCCGAGTCTCGGCCATTTGCGTTCTGCTTTTACGCATCTGCGATTTCGCGCTGCCACATTCGCCATAAAACCTGTGCTATTTTGTGATGCACGTCGATTATAGTTTGAGTCATGGCGCAGCAAGTCTTTCTTGTAGGCTGCGGATACATCGCAATAGGCGCCCTTTCTAGTTCAGACGTGAAAGCCGATAGAAAGCTGTTGTACAATTGACTTGCAGCTTATGAACCGTATCTTTTTGCGCGAGGGTTGGCCTTTTGTTTCGCAATTATAAGGGCTAACTCACGGTCAGATACTGAACAGTCTGTAATAGTTGTGGAAGCCACCAGGTTTCTCCGTGCGTAGGGAAATTCCACGTCTAATGTATTAATTGCCATGGACATGAGTGGTACCATACACGTGTTGGATCAGCCCGAACATTGGTGAATTAGGTATATGTCGGCTGGCACTATTGGCATATCGAAATCGCGCATGACAATTAAATCGCTATGAAGTGCGGAAATGTCAGAAAGCAGACTAGAGGATTCATCAGCGAACTCATTCAAGGATGCATCAGATGCTCGGTAACGGTCATAACGTTAATTGCACGTAGTGCGTTAGTTATCTGATCAAAAATTAATTCATAGCTGCTATATTGTCTGTCGGAGATACCGATGCATGATTTGAAGGACGAAGTGAAACGGTAGATAACAGCCTCATCTTCCTGATTGAGTGAAGGCACATCCCGTTGGCACGAACTGTTGCAGTTGTTTTTATCATTGTGATTGCATCCCAACACGATGTCAATAGTGTTCTAAGCATGCAATGTTTCAGTATCGAGATTTTGTATTCAACGACCTTACATTTTAATAATCTTAATATAATATTAAATGGATGGCTATTTAGTCATTAATCATCAGCTGATGCATACCAGTTTATTGTGAGTTGGGTTTCGTGAGTGAAACGACGAATGAGCAAGTGCGCTCGCGGAGCTGGTTTTGAGATAATGTCACCTGACACAACTCCGGATCCGATATGGACATTAGGTCTCGTTGACCTGCCTTCTATGGCGTTTTTGTTTTGAACGGTTACTTGATGTTTCATGGCTTCCATAATGACAGTGTGTGGATACGCTGCGCGGTCAGTGTTGCGTTGGCGTTGTCTGCGCCGAGTCATTGCGAATAGTGGAGAATTATTGATCGCCACAGATTCTTGTTGGTTTAAATTTTGCAGACTGGAAGCTTGTTCCAAAAAATTATTGTTATAAGCGGGCGATTAGTTTGCACGATTATTACTTTGCTGGATAGTACCAAAGAGCAGTCGAATGCTTATTCAGGCAGTTCGTCGTTGTATTGCACGGTCAGACAATATACACGGTCATGAAGCAGATCAATGTTGTCTTGAATGCCCATCGCAGTATTGCTATTTTAATTTTGGGTGAGTGCACTTATTATCACTATTGTTCGGCGCGTATTATTACAAATTGTATCTACCGCAATGGTACATATATATACTATATAGTCATTTATATCATAGTCGTCAATGGGGGGGGGGTGGTGGTCTCTTGAAATTCGGAACAGTACCTCACCTTAAGTTCACCTTCACATGCAAGAACTCTAAAATTATTTCACTTTTGCGGTATTTTTAGAACTATATATAACTCCACTACGGCTGTACAGACACGCTTTCAATTTTCAGCTCTTGATCAGAGGGCTCTACATTGTGGTCAACAATTTTTGAACCAGAATTTCTATCAAATTATATATAACTTGAAATATCGACGAGACCCATGTTCTCAAAATCTCAATTACTAATTGATTTTTGAGCTGTAACGTTTAGGGCAGGACGTTATATTATTAGAAAAAAGAGCAGCTTAGAGCATGGGGTAGTGGAGTGCAACCCTACCCCCAGATTTAGTATACGGCTGTGGCTCATATAAGATTTAGCTTGGGCTAAGGCTTGTAGTATATACCTATCGAGAACAGCACTGGATGCACATTTCACTGACCTATTTTGGCATGAAACCATTGGACCAGAACAATTTAAATCTGTAGACACTACTCACGTTTAACAAAATTTACAAAAAACGATCAAACTCGATGATGAATTCCCAGGTACCGTTGGACATGTGCACTAAATTCGATAAAAACACGCAATTTTTGTATAAAATTCACAGCTTTACAGAAAATAAGGATATCATTATACAACTCTATAACGAAGGTATATATAGATAGCACTCTAGCTATGCCTTTTACAACTTTTGGGAACGTCTCAGTAAATGCCAACGCTCCAAACGATTTCTATTGGTTCTATAATATATATATTTTGTAGTGGTTGATAAAGCGATACAAATATTATATACATACCTACAGTAGATATCTGTTTATGGTTTGTTGACATAACACGTAATGTGATCTGCTACAAACGCTAAAACTGTTGGCTAAGATTATTACTATCGTAATTAATCCAAACCTAAATTTTCTAATTTTGGTATAGATAGCCTTTTGTGAATAGAAATGCGTACCTCGAGCCTTCTCAATGTCATTTCCAGCTGGGCTAATTACCAGCTGCAGTGTAGCTGGGCTGACCAACCAAACCAGACCTAGCCTGAAATTGCGTTTTTAACCTTCACAATTAACTGCCGCTAACGATCGCGAAAGCCGTTGGTCTGCAGTAATGCGCCGTCCGTCGGTCCAGTTCCGGCCGGGGGTGGGGTAGTATGCGGAAGCTGCTGTCATAAACTTCCCTGCTCAGCAGTGATCGTAAGCACGTATAGATTGTACAGCATGAGGTAAACTTTATATGTTCATGTTTATAATCAAATATATATTCAAAATGCTACTCAACTTTTAGAAACCAATACCGTGCGTGTGCCGTACTAATGAGTGACTGTGAGACGAAAACTCTATGGAAAATATTCTATAATACTGCTTAATAGTTTAGCTTTTTGTGCCACACTTAGCTGAAACTTAATAGCTTGTTTCGAAATCAGGGTACCAGCCACTGGCTAGGTCGGACCTGTTGCTAGAATTCTAAAGGTTCTTCGAAGCGCCTAACAATACATAAGCTAGAGTAGCACCAATGTGACTGAGTTAATGTAACGATTCAAGCGATACCCACACAGTAACAGTAAGAAATACAGCAAAACGATTATATATTTAATTAAACGTGTATTGTGCCTGTTTCTGTACGCGTATCTATCTTTACTTACATCTTCTCAAACTTTTCGAATTGGGCATCGAACCAGAGACGAGCGTCTGGTATTTTTGATTATTGACGGCCCAGCCCGAATTTTTCAATGCAGGCCCGAAGTCCGGTAAGATCTAACAAGAATAAGACAAAACCACGTCCGGCGAAATCCGACCAAAACTCATCTTGATCTCATAGTTCGATGAACCTGTAATACGGAATTTCTACAAATTGTGTTTGGTTAACTCTTTGCATCTAAAATTGACACATTTTTGAGCGTGTATATTGCAAACCGTGTACTAACAGAGTTTGTCGGACAGCGTGGTTTTGCGCTTGCGGTTTTGTTCTCCCGCCTTGTGAGGTTCCTTTGGGAACCTAGCAACAGAACTCAGTACCGTAGTAGCTAAAGTACGAAGCTTGCAACAAAACGATTCAGTTAAGCCTGTCACTGTGGCAAAAGTTTGTTCAGGACGGCGCGAAATACACTTTAGCTTGTCAAAACAAATGAAGGCAGATAATAAATGTTCTATGGGCTAAACACGTATTAAATACAATCTTTAGGTTGAATTCGGCCAAGTCGATTTGTATCAGTGGGACTTTGAATGCCAGAAATACCTTGTGCTTGAACAGAATTTTGGCGATTTTCACTTGCAGAAATTCCGTTCCTTAAATGCCTATCAAGCTTTTATAAGATTATTGTGTTCGCGAACAATGTTAATGCAGTAGTGACGTCACATGCCAATCGGTCCTCACGATTTTGATTTTTTCTAACAAAACCCGCTAATAGATATCGACAAATTTTAATTTTAGACTAATTTCGGTAATTTCAACTGAATATTGATGATGCTCGATTTTAATCGCACCGCACTAAAGTTCGCGATCAGGTTTATGCCGGATTTCAGTTGAACACAAAGTGTTCCGTAGCAATTTTTATGCGAAATTACAAAATAGGACGGTTCGCGGAGTCAGCTTAAGTTTACTCACGTATAAAAATTATTCACAGATTCTAACGACGTGTTTCGGATATTTTGGTCCCCCACCATGCAGCAAATAATGTCTTCCACCATTTTCCCTGTGTAAACTACTGCATAAGGTCGTCTAAGAATGGAACATATGAACAATCATGCAGACTAGGTAGTTTTAACCCTTTTCTCACTGTTATATGTTAATCCACAATAAATCTGCAATTTATTATCGGTTTCTAGGGTTCTGAAAGAAAATTACTCAAGGTACACCTTCTAAATATATGTATATATAACGATGGCCAGGGGTTATGGTAGGCTACCCAGTGTCTATGAACAATTCTCTGGATGCCCGTCTAAACCACACACCACAAGAATTATTCACACAGCGGTGCCACAATAGCTTAGCACTCGTGTACTTGCCGCAGCTGTTTCCGCCGTGTATACCGCATGGGAAGCACCCGTATAGTTACACTTCTAAAGCGCTAATTAACGAAAATAAATGAATGAATCTTCAGCGTGAAAGCAAATATTTTATTACAACGAATACCAAGGCTGCTCGACTTGAAACTGCAAGAATAGCTCACAATAGCTAGCAAAAGGCTCACAACTACACACACGAACCGGCTGGCAGACAGCCCGAGTTCGCCAAGTTCACAATTGGGCACAATGCTACTGCACCCCTCATTTCGTCAGTCGCAGTCCCTGCTCGTTGTAAAATTAAACAGCAAATATTAATGTTTTCACTGAATTAATTCATGATTAAAAAATGTTGAGTTTTTAACATACACGCAGTGTTTATATTACGAAGAGCAACTGTTGGCAAAGAAATGTACTGAATATATATCGCGCACAGTTATTATGCATTGGAAATGAAATTTAAACACTGTTGAACAATAGCGCTTTGCGATGTTGATCGTCAGGTATTTCTGGAGCCTCCTCTTGCTGCATGTATTCCTAAAGCTGCGTACTACTGTCTCTCTGGTACCGATGCCAGTCTCTTGATATTGTAGGCTCATCAGCGTAGCGTGGTGGTTGTATGTAACCTGACTGCGGATTCACGTTTTCATTCTGACGAAAACTTACACATCGATAAGGTTTAAGTTCCTTGCCTCTATCCTCACGCTCCTTCAGCCCACCTTGTCCTTTACCATTATTTCTGGTGATACGCCATTGATGCTCGAAGTCAGCCAACTCTTCACAACTACCTTGCTGTTGGGTTCTTTGTTGCGAGGAACTATTTTTAACATACCGTGGCGACGGAAATTCCTGAAATTCACCAATCATTCGACGAAGCGACTCATAGCGTAGTTGTTGTCCTAGAAGTTCTCGGCGTTGTTGCTGGTGATGCCGCAATGCGTCTTGAAACGGAAACAAAGTGGAGTAATCGTGCTTGGCATTTGCGTTGTTTTTGCCGTAATCGTTGCATGACGTATATTATTTTGCTTGACTTTGAGCAACTCGTTTCATAATATACCACGGAGAGCATGCTTTATACTAGATTTAACGCTAAGCCGGCATCGCTTCCGTTTACGTTGAAATGGGAGTTTGACAGCTAATGGAGCTCGTTTTCTTCGATATTGGTGCTCTTTTTACTGTTGCGACCGGTTCCAACTTCAGGTATGTCGCTGTATAGGTACTTTTCCGCCATGTGCCATTATCATGTCGGTATGTCTATGGGATATCGTGGCCGAAAATCCGTTGAATACTGCCTGTAGATGTTGTATTTGCATTACTTGAAGGCCGACAATCGACGCAGCTTTTGAATTATTATTAATAATGCCAAAAGATGCGGGTCCCCATAAAAGGAAGACTTATAGCCTTTCTATCATGATAATTCTTTTGATGACTATGAGCTTTCTCAATACATACTTGTGCTAACTACTAAGCTTTGTTGAGCCTAGTCGCTATGTCGTTTACGTACTCAACCTGATCAACCGATTTTACCGGCTGTAGGAAAATATCTAAAGGTAATGTTGAATCTCTACCGAAATTCAGGTGAAACGGAGTATAGCTTGTGCTTTAAAACGTACGGTAATATCAAATCCTGATCGTCTCGGTTCGTACTAACACAGAGGCTAGTCCTTGTTTCCATAGTTCTGTTAAACCTTTCTGCCATGCCATCACCAGCTGGATGATAAGCTGTCGTATTCAGTTTGCGAATGCCCAACAATTTGCACACATGCAACATGATTTCAGATATCACGTTTGCTTCACGATCCGAGAGTAATGCGCAACTAAACTTAACCTGCGTTACATTGAATTTCTTCGCGATCAGAGACCAATCCCCTCTGAAAACTTATAATCGTTATAGAACTATCATTGGCTGATTGCAAATCATCATTTCTAGGCTAGTAGTGAATCGAATCGCTTTTCTTGCTTGTTCCGTAACAATGTGTATGTATTCGACATCGTGTTGTACAAAATAGGATTGTAAGTGGGCGCAGATTAGGTTTATTCGCGCATAACCTATGCGGAACGCCATAGAGACATATTATTTCCTCCACCAAAATGTTTGCTATCGTCTTCGACGTTGTGTCCCGAAGTGCGAAACATTCTACTCACTACGTGAAGTAATCCATTATTACTATAATGTATTTGTTACCTACCATTTTTCGTTTCGGACAGAGATCCGATTATATCGGATGCTATTTGATACCATGGTGCGATCACTGGAATGGGATGCATAAGAGGCACCGTCCGGGATTGAGGATTTTTCCGTGTTGGGCATGCATCGCACGAGGCAAGCCACCGTTTAACGTCCACGTACATCCGAGGCCAGTAGTATCTATCCGCGATCTTACCATGCATCTTCCGAATTCCTAAATGCCCACCGAATAGATGATCATGGCATGCGTTCATGACTTGGTTTCGTATACTTGGTGATATGTACAGCTGTTCTCTTCCACGTACAGTGGATTTCCGGAATAGAAGTCCGGCTCGAAGAAACCAACTACAATCTTCCTTATCTTCTGTTTCCAGGCGAGCGAATATTCCACCCACAAATTCGCCCCGTCCTTAGAGGTCTTTTTTTGATGCTGTGCTTCGTCGTTTTGAGACAGCGGTTCTAACTGCTGTAATGCACCCACCGTAGAAACATTTGGTGCGCTAGTTCTCACTATTTCTGTGTATGCTTGGCAGGGTAATGATGCGGTATCGTTATGTGTAGAATATTCCACGCATGCTGGCCCCCGAGGCAACGTATCAGAACTCGAATTTTCTTTACCAGGGCGATGTACGATCTCCATATTGTACTCTTGGAGAGCCAGACTCCATCGACAAAGGCGACCATGACTGTCTTTCACAGATAGTAGCCATGTTAATGGCTTGGTGATCGGTAACAACCGAGAATTTTCGGCCGTAGAGATGTGGTCTATAGTACTGTATCGCCCAAATTATTGGCAGCATTTCACGTTTTATGACAGCATACTGGCGTTCTGGCTTAGTTAGCATCCCACTGGCGAAAGATGTCATTTCTTTGGAATCTTAAAACGGCTCCTAGGGCAAAACTACTTGCATCGGTTTGGACAATAAATGGCTTCTCGAAATCTAGAAAACCCAGCACAGACGCTGTAGATAGGGCCATCCTCAGAGTGTCGAAGGCTTGCTGACACTCTTCGGTCCACTTGAACTTTACGTTCTTCTTACACAGGCGTGTAGCACAGCTGCTATTATTAAAAAGCACCATATGAACTGCCTATAATAAGTTGCCAGACCGATGAAACTGCGCACTTCATCACCCGATTTTGGCACAGGCCGAATGGTGATTTTGGAAATTTTAGAGCACTCTGGTGCAAATACTTCCGCAGAAACAATATGACCAAGAAATAGCACAGTACTTTTCCCGAAGTGGCATTTTTCAAGTGTCAGCTTCAAATCAGCCACGCAAAGAATATCGAATACTTGACGCAATCGGGAAACTAATGAGCGAGTAAATTTAAAATGACAACGGCAACCATCCTATTTTGTATTTTTAGATAAAATTTGTTACGGAACGCGTATTTGGTCAATTGAAATTCGGCGTAAAACTGTTCGCGATTGAAATCTAGCCATTTTGTGTTCGCTAAAATTGAAGTAAAATTACTCAAATGTTTGAGAACGAAAATTTGTCGATTTGATTGTGTCGTCACTTTTGCATTAAATTTGTTCGGGAACACTGTATAATCCAAATTTAAATGACAATACATTAGGGAACATAATTTCTGCAAACTCAAATCGCCAAAATTCTGTTTGAACACAAGGTCTAATATCTGGAACTTGAATTTGATTTTGCCAATTTTCGGTTAGCGAAAAACCGAATGAAATTAGGTCTGTCTTCCGTAACAAGGGTTTGCGATTCGATATCGGTAATGACAGAATAGAATGGTTGGCGGGGTCACCTTAGGTTTATTCACGCATAATTTATCAGGTGTAGAACCAATTAGTATTGTAGCTCAAAAAGGCTTCGTAGTGTAGTGATTATCACGCCTATCTTACACACAGGAGGGCGCCGGCCGTTACCGAAAACAATGCAATATTGAGCTAACGAACCACGTAAGAGTGAGTATATCCTTTTATAAATCTAGTATAAATAAGTGCAAATGTTGCCTGTGAAGCCCGTGTCGCGGGATCACTCCGTTGCTCTTGCAAAGATGGTCAGAGGGTATGGAAGACTACGCAATGTCTATGAACAATTCTCTGGGTGCCCGTCTAAACCAGACGCCACAGGAATTATTCACGCAAGCGGTGCTGACATAGTTTAGAACTCGTGTACTTGCTGAAGCTGTTTCCGCAGTGTATACCGTATGAGAAGCAGCCGTATAGTTACAATATATACTTCTAAAACGCTAATTAAAAAAACAAATGAACCTTAAGCTTGAAGCAAATGTCTTATCAGATCGAATATGACGGCTGCACGACTTGAAACTGTAAGAATAACTCACAATAGCTAGGAAAATGGAAATATTTATACATGAAAAAGGCTTGACATTTCGCATTAGCACGAAGAAACTTTTAATTGGACTGGAGGCGTACTCACATAAAACTTTAAAATTTTAAAGCACTAAAAGAAATTATACTAGCATTTAGGAGGACACAATACTTATATAAGAAATGTCACTGCTCTGACGTGGAAATAATTTTGGGAATAACATTAATAATACATAATAAATCATCACAACCATACAGCAGATACGAACCGGTTGGCAACACAGCCCCAGTTCGCCAAGTTCACAGTTGGGCACAATGCTACATACATTCTATAAATAGTGCACACAGTACGAATTTAAGAATAAAAACGTTTCTTACCAAGAACGCACTTCCTGACTGCGTTTAGGAGATGGTAGCTAATCATAGGATAACAAAATTAATACTGTGTGCTGCCTGAGACAATGTGTAAACACGCTGATAGCATTAAAGGTAAAATATTTAGAGCAATAATTGTTTATGCTATGCTGCCATGTTCAATTTTAAAAGTTCTGTCTTAAATACTAATCAATCTAGACTGGTTTATGCGCACATTTGAACAGCTTTAATTTAAACAAACACAGCCACACTTTTACTGGATGAAACAGTTGCCATAATGCATCCATCTGATATTATTTGTTATCCTAACCTTAAGATGAATAATTCCTACAACGTTAAAATAAAAAATCTTACCGAAATCATTTTGTTACTTTTACATTTTACAGGGAAATTTGTTAATTTAAAATTTTCTTTTGTATGGATGTGAAAAAATTTGATACCTGTAAATATACGTATGTATGTTTGGACCACAAGTGGGGCAAACATTATTGGAAATTTTTTAACAAAAATTTTTGCGGTATATATATATAACTGGGACCGACATGATTTTTGCTTTTTGCCTGAAGCGCAACCGAAACACGACTTTTGCCGAACCAGAACAAGCACCGTAACCCTGAACCTGATATATCGCAAATAAATAGTCATAACAGTACTCGGCGCAAATATTTATCAAAGCTTCAAATCGTCAACGTTGATCATAAAATCATGCCAACGTTTGTTGGCACTTTCAAACCAGTCTTCAGCATTTAAGCTCTTCGATAACGCAATGGCTGCATCTTTATCAGCATCGCTACTACAGCTATGTCTGATATACCATTCGACTCCAGAGCACTGTTTTGCTTGCGCGATTACGGCTAACTCATTGATTATTCCTTTTGCAATGCCTCGACGTCTATGCGACGGTGCAACATACAGTGTATCGATCATCATCGTATCCATTTTCCATGCCGTAAATCCATTGTAGCCTGTGTGAGCAAAACAGAGCCCAACAATGTTTGTTTTAGAATTTTCGGCAGTACGAATAGCGACGAGGTAGCACCGTGGCCTAACAATAGTTCGCTTTAGTTTCGCTAATTGCTCAGCATACACTGTTTCTTCGCAACCACAGCTACCATTATATCTTAAATCGTCGTCAAGGTTTCTAAGTTTGTATTCGATCAGAAAGTTTTGAACGTTTTTCACTAAAGAATTGTTGCAGTCGCTGTTTGCGTCCATTACAGTTAGCGAAAAACCATTGGCTTTTAAATTATCGCTATCAATAATTGTTTTATTTTTACACAGTTCACCGATTAAGTTAGCATCAATACGATAACGATGACTGCCATATCTTAAACTCAAGTCCGTAGCACCAATTTTATTGTAAAATTTCATGGCTCGAACGTTTGCCCGTTCACAACCCCAGTGCACTTCAACGCAGCCATATTCGTGTGCCACCTCGAAAACGGCGCTAACTAGACGTCGGCCATGACCACATCCACGGACAGACGGAGCGAGATATAGATCTTCCATGAATAGTGTGACCGAGTGTTTTGAACAAATGCTATAGGAGAAATATAAGAAAGCATATCCGATTGCTTGCTCGAGATGTGTTGCACCAGCAATGGCTGCATGCGAACCCTGATCAACAACTGTACACGGCGGGTCTTTGACTTCATCGCCGGTTCGGCACAGTAGCAATCCAATGCAGTGTTTATTGACAAATAAATTGTTTAAGAACTCCGAATCAACTTCAATATTGTTTTCAAATTCAGTCAAATTACTGGCCAAATCTCTTGTCATTGCACGGATAATTCTGGCGTCCATAAGACTAGTTGCTCGCCGAACAAGCATGGTCGTCGGTGGCTTGATCAAGATGCGCCTTAGACTTAGCGCTTCTATAACAAAAGATAAAAAAATATGCAAACAAGTGCGAAACTATAGGTAGATAATAGAGTAAACACTAGACATGTCCTTTCACATTGCAGAGCAGTATCGTACATGTCAGGAAACCAAATTGATCAAAACAATACTTCCTTGAAGAAGTCTTCAGTTACATCGAATACGTAGCAACGCAAACTAACATATATGCTTCGATTATTTGCAGTAATATTATTAGCTGAGGCTAGGATGCCATGCATTCTTTCTCTGAGTACTCATTTAGCAATTTCCCACATGAAATAACGGGTATTTCGTAATGTTGAACAAACTTTTGTCGCAGCAGCTGACTAAACGTGGATTGTGTTGTTGCGATCGTCGTACGCTAGCCACTACGCGGTTTAGGAACTGCTGCTCAACTCCTTAAAGAACCTCACAAACCGAACGAACGCTTCACATTTTACGCTGCATAAAATGTGTGATGCTATACCAAAAAGGATTAAAAACTATGCCCGCAAAAGGTTTACAGTTGTCAACACGTTTATATACGAAACCAGATATTTTTGCTCTCAGCCTTATTTATCGACAATTTGGCTGCAGTACAGATTACGAATACGTGCCTTTTGAAAATATATCAGTGTATTCTCCCTAACCTTGTTAACCCTATACCACACTACAGTTGTTAATTGGTAGGAAAGACGAAAAAAATTTTCTCTCGAGGCGCGCACTATAACTGATGCGGCGTCAAAATGACTACCTCCGCTCGTGCATGTGTACAAATTCAGCTTTGTGAAAGCGGAGATCATGTAATAACAGCCTTGTCATGTACATATCCGTGCAACACACGTTAGCTTCTAAATCCTAAAAATATATAATTTTGATAAAATTTATAGTTTGAAACTTCGCGATTCAGAAACCGTCGTACAAGATTCCAATGTAGCGCCATTCAGTTTATAACACACATCGAAGAGAACTTGTCTGACTATGGTATAAGGGAACGTTGTGCCATGTCAACAATAATGTAAGCACTAACACTGTGCAATAACGATAACGTAATATGCCAAAAACTTCTAATGCAGTTTGCTTTTAACATAAATTCTTGCCTAATACGTAGAGTATTTTACGCAACGAAAGGCATGGGGTAAACGCAAGCAATGGAATTCAGTCACATCAGATGCATTGGATTGGTATGTGGCTCGTAAACGCCGCACTGTGTGATCTTGTTCGTAGATGGCGGGTCCATTTAGTGCCGGCTGTCGTCGCACTAACAATGCAACATATTGCAATTTTGCACAATTTTGATTTCGCAACTTAATTACACTGCGAAATCGTAACATGGCAATGGGCTGAATTAGTGAAACGCTGCAATACCCACGCGATAGGTTTTGTATGAGACCTGTACAACTAGTAACCCTATCGAGATTGCAGAACGTAGTCGAGCATAGGTAAACCTACGCCTACACCTTTTGCGTGCACATCAAATCAGCTCTCGATAGCATTCGCCGATATGCTGTATGTGGACATCACACAGTGCAAGCGGAATCACCAGCACAAGTTACAGCAAAACTAACACCGGCAATTTTCCCATGCCCAAAAACCCCAAGGGAAACTTTTCAGCCGCCCAGGACGTCAGAACAAATTTTCTAATTTTGGGATGAGGAACCATGAGGGTGCCATACCTCAAACCCCATAACTCCGAAACCGGAGCCTTAGTCGAAAAACAAAAAAAGAGCCATGGGCATTTGTCATTTTACTATGAAATAAAACCAACCAGAGAAAAAATTAGAAAGTTACGACAAAAATAACCTTGCTTCCGTGAAGAGTACTAACATGGTGTAAAAACCCTCATTTTGACCTATGACCCCGAACCAAGGCGGCGCCATACCCTTGTACCCATGGATGGCAGAGTAAAACCAATACCAGCAATGAGTTTCCCATGCCCGAAAACCTCCAA
Organism: Trileptium ribeirensis; assembly: GCA_030248225.1. Classification (NCBI taxonomy): domain Eukaryota; kingdom Metazoa; phylum Nematoda; class Enoplea; order Enoplida; family Thoracostomopsidae; genus Trileptium; species Trileptium ribeirensis. The sequence goes on along the minus strand of JASANE010024942.1, from coordinate 19,315 downwards.
GTGAGACTTTTCAGCCGCCCTGGACGTCAGAACAAATTTTCTAATTTTGGGACGAGGAACCGAGAGGGTGTCATACCGCAAACCCCATAACTCCAAAACCGAAGGAAGTCTTAATCGAAAAACAAAAACAGAGACATCGGCATTTATCATTTTACTATAAAACAAAACCAACCAGAGAACGAAATTCGAACGTTAAGATAAAAATAACCTTGCATCCGAGAAGGGTACTAAAAACCCTCATTTTGACCTCTGAACCCCAACCATGGGGCGTCATATCCCCGTACCCATGGAACCATGGGTCGCAGAGCAAAGCCGGCAACGGCAATGAGTTTCCCATGTCCGAAAACCCCCAGGTAAAACTTATCAGCCGCTAAAGACGTCAGAACAAATTTTCAAATTTTGGGTCGATCAACCTATATTTTACCAAAATTCAAATATATAATATTAATATTTATTCATTTTTAACATGTTAAAGGTTAGATAAATATTAATATCTGCCAATTCCAAGCTACCTCTAGGTTATTAAGGCCATTAAGGTTGGTAACATAAAAATAAAATAACAAATACTATTATTTATCTAACATAAAGCCAATATATAAAACATATATTAATATAGTGTAGAGTACACTAATATTATTATTGTGATATTACCTTTATCAAAGGGTGTCGAGCTATGAGCCAAAGTTAAAAAATGCCCCAAACACTAAAGTTTTCAAAATTTTGACTGCAGGAGTCTAATTCTATTTCAGGAGCGCAGCACGCTTTTTTAAAGTAGGAAAGACAACTGAACGTTGGAGGCGTAAGGGAAAATTCAAACACCATAACGGAAAAATCTTATTAAGATTACGGTATTACAGAATTACGGCATTAGCCTTCAAAAATTTATTCACTGCCGTTTTGGCCGAAAGCATGGCGGTGGTTACCTGAGACGTTTGAAGAATTCATGAATGCGTATTAGGTCCAAAACAGCTGAAAACATTCTGCTGTGATATCAGTTTTGTTGTCTCATCCGCAAAAAACAGTAGAGTGGTCAATAGAAACCGACAACAAAAATATTATATTTTTATAACAAAAAAGGAAGTGGCCTAATATGTCTGTTGCAGTAATGGTCAGTGTTTAGTCTTCATAATATATAAGCTATAAAACAGATCTAGCGTTGGGCTACGGTGGTGAAGCATTTATCCGCTCCAATTTCGAGACCATTTTGTAAGGTACAGTACCCGCCAAAAATGACTGTCGCTCGCTCGACACTCGCTCGCGACTCGCTCGAAATAAATTTGTTCTAAAAATAGAATTTTCTATTAATTTAAATAGTTGCGAAATCTCGAGCGAGCCACTCGCTCGCGACTCGCTCGAGACTCGCTCGAACTCGCTCGCTCGAAATGCGACGGTCATTTTTGGCGAGTACTGTAAATATCATTAAATTGCTACAAACTTCTAACATGGGTGGAATATATGATCTAGTTTCCCAAAATTGAGGCAGCGACTGTCTTAGTATTCCCGAAAATATGAGAAGTATGGTATCATTTGACGGATCACTGAAAATGCACACCGATCGTTATTCATGTGTAAGCAAAAGGTTTTAATGTCAGGTGTTGGTTATCTAGCGTTCCAAAATAGCCAACAAAAAGAACCCGTCAAACAGTTTACTACAATTTTAAACATATATATACTACCTTTCATAATTAAATGCCTCGTCTTGGGTTCATCGTCAATGATAATAATTGACTAGGCAGTAGAAAGCATGAGTAATACTTAGATACACGCCACAACGAATAGGTAATAAATTCGCTTAAATTATAAACACGCCTAACTAAAATTTAAGTCAAATCGAACCGGTCCTTGCGAAAATACTGACGATAGACGCAACGTTTATTCTCTGACACGTAAATTGTTTTACACATTATTTCGAAACCAGCCACCAGAAGCGATAAGCGCACAGTTAAATGTTGACCTTAATAGAAGCTAATACTCCAAGGCAATAAATATTAATAAAATATACAAATTTGGGTCCAAAATAATATATTTATTCCCTATAGTTTGCTCTATACTGGGAAAATATTGATGAAATAGTGACAAAAGCGTGTACAGACTGTCAAAATTTAAATCAAATAATCCCAGTCAGTTGCAAATTGTAATAACAACTACAGTACTCTGTACCTACGCGATTTTGACACAAAATTGGTAGTTTTTGCTATATTATTACGTATTTGCAAAAGGATTATGGACTAGATATTATTATTATGCCAGGTTGTCGTCGGATATCTCAACTTGTGAAATTTTGGTCGTGCCACTTCAGCACATAGTTACAATGTTATTATTAAAAACAACAAAATTCGACTTGATTTTGGCCTAAAAGCTTGCTTTTTTAATATCTGCTCCGGGAACAATAAAGATCAATTGTACAATTATTATTGATATCCGATGAACCATTCCTAAGCTATAATAAAAGTTTGCATTAGTGCGTACCAGGCATGTGATAATCTATGTTATTGGAGACTATATAATTGAGCGGAGCGAAGCGAAGCGTTTGTTTTTGCAAGACGGGGTAAAATCGGTCCATCCATCCATAGAACTCTTCTATAACTACTGGGCCTACTAAATTTTTGTTTGCAAGACCTAATATGATTCAGGTGCAAGAGATATAGTTTTTGTCAAAATTTGTTTTAGTTAATTAGAAAATTAACTAATTAGTTAAGCGTGTTATACTATTTTAGCATTATCAAACAAAAATTGCTTATTTTTCGATAATTAGTATAAAGCTTTTTTGGTGCGTATAGTACATCTCGCCGTGCTGAATACATATCCGGTGTTATTACTGTTAGAGGATGTTAAAAACATGTTAATTATGGACTTAGTTAACTAGCTAACTTCTAATTAGCTAATTTTTTGAAAATTTCCAAAGTGCCCCCAAATGAAATTGCACACAGGGGTTTTCGATGTCGCTGATCACGAATATGACATTCCTGAAGCTCTATAACTTGGCCGCATATGCTAATTAGTGGATTTTATGAAAATTTTAAAATTATGTCAATTTTCTCCGCTCACTTTTTGTAATTTATCACGTTTACTAGTTACATTTAGTAAATGAAAAATAAATTTTAAAGGGGTTATATGGTGTTGACGCCCCTTGAAAAAGCTATTAGTAGCGCCTAATAGACATTATAAATTCTATGTATACACAATAAAATTTGCAGATATCCCCTGAGCATAACGGCTAAAAATTGCAAACACCGGAAGACGCCGTACGCACAAATAGTTAATGCTTGTAATTACTTAGGGTGCGTTCACAAGTTCAAGCTATTTGCTCAAGCGTTGATCTCAAAATATGACCGTGATTGTTAAAGGAAAACTACGATGTTTCAAAATTTGAGCTCAAGCTTTTTCAAACAATGCATCTCGTCGAAGATTAGCTACAGGAATATCATTGAAAAGTTTAAACAGTGTTCACACGTTCAAACTTACCAAAAATGCAAAAAAGATGCTTTCAACAAATTTTGATCAAAAAGTTTGAGAATGTGTACATGCATTTACTGGTAAATCCAATGGTAAATACTTACTAACTGTACATTAACTGCTAACCTGTCTAGCATATATCGGTATCGGCAAAGCAACCAATTTATGATTTGTCAATTTATGATTATTGATCTGAATAACAGGGTTTCCCAAGATTCTTTCCATACAAAGCGTTGCTTAATATCTTCGTTTGAGGCAAGCGATACTCGACCGCAACACAGTGGTAGCAACCAACGATACGATATGTATGCCGCCAATATCCAAGCGCTAACAATAATATTCCAGGCGGTTTGAAGCCAGCTAAGCGATACTAATCGTAAGTGTACTAAATATGCAAACATTATTGCGATCAAAATCTGGACAACCAGCGCTGGTAAATAGTGACAAAGGAGTAGGGGCTGCTGATTAGTGAAAAAATAAGGCAACAAATTCATAATATACGTCGGCAAAAGTACACTTGAAAGAACGAGACTCAATTTCATTTCCATTGCTGTAAATTTAAAGCCTATCTGTTGCAAGATCCATATCACAGCGACATAAACAAAACACAGTATCGTTAGAGATAGTGAAATATAGACAACGACGGGATTGCAGACTAGATGAATTTGCTTCAGAGAAGCAGCGTCTATAAAATAGGGCAACGTACAATCTAACATGAGCCAATCCAGCGGTCCACATTCAAACAAATGCCTTTCAGAAACCGGCAAACTACGACCATCAAACATATGCCCGTGTATTTCGATAAATTTTGACCAAAACCCAAGGGGTTTATGCTTGGCCGCCAAAAGACGTGCCTGGATATCAACTGTAATTCGTTCACGAATCAATCGTTCAAACAATACGGCGTCCACACTCAAGCTATGTTCTTCAATCATCCAGCCATTTCCTGGCACGTCAAAAGCGCTATCTGCTGCTACTTCTATCTGACCAGAAGCCCAATGTGGCAACAGTTTTCCACTAGCTCTGAGAAAAAGACCTGTATTATTATGGCGTAGCATAATGATCATACGATTTGGTTCAACAATAACATTTCCTCCATATGACCCATCGCACTGGGGTAACTCAACTCTCCAACCTGGCTGTGGTTGCATATTTATGCCGTGATTAACATAGCAACTTATTTCCTGGAGATGGGGAGTCACCGGTGCGCCCACCACATGACTATTTAATTGGCGCCCAGTCGTACCATGCCGAAGTGTTATAACATCGCCAGACTTCATGTACACGCCGTTTTCGTAACATTTGCGATCTAAGTTTATCGAATCCACAATCCACCAATTATTTATGTCTTTGGTCCCACAGCAGCAGACGTGTTGCTGATGCGATGAACTGCGATACTTATCGTAGCGGATAGGATACAACTGTTCGTTACTATGTAACCAACAATCCTCGTCTGTATAATGCGGTGGATCAATGTTCACATTCCGCAGGGTTAGCTGCGATCCACAACTTATGAATGCATCATTAGCGCTACGCCTGTTCATTTCATCGATAACGGTTTCATAATGATAAAGTGCATCTTGAAACGGCTGTGAAAATATACGTGCTTGCGGTCCAGGGTTTGGAAGCATAGCTATGTGCCCAGCGAACGATACAACGTAGACTACAAAAGGTAAAACTAAAATAATTACCAGATTGGTACAAAATTGTCTCACAATTGAACCAAGACTTTTTGTCGGGTCGTCTAGCGAATTCCAGCTATCGAGGCAAACATTAACAAATGTCACTATCCATGTGTAAAAGGTTGCGTAGTTTATTGAGAACGATACTGAACAGAAAAATCCAGCCAACGCAAGAATTGCTATGCATCGCGGCGTTTCGCTGATATAAATCGATATTGCTAAGGTTGAAGCAATCGTGCAGAAAAACCATACAGGATCCGATGTAGCAATCCTCATATGTGTAATGTAACAATTTTCCAACAAGATTAAAATACCACCAGCACTAGCGTAAGTCCAGTGAATTCCTAATCGCATAAATGACCATATGACAAACGCTGGCAAACAAATACCGAACAATGCTAACACAATCCGCATCCGTGCGATGGGATAATTCGCCCCGTATGACACTCCAATATATGTAGCGTTAAATTGGCTCACAGAGCTGTGGCGACCCAGCGTCAAGAAATATAGAATCAATTTTCCCAGCGGTGGATGGGCGTCGAAAAAGAATATTCCTCGGCTATAGAATGCCGCGTACTGTACTGAAAGTAATTCATCGAATACAACGCGATTCGGTTCATGGATATCTTTTAGAACCCAATATACTAAAGTTGCAAACACAACAGCTGCTAGATTTCGAAGCGGCGACATCACGTTTTTAAAAGATTTGAGCGCTGAAAAATAGAAATGTAAAACTGCAATCTGATATCCAGTCAGGGATCTGGAAGAGTTCTGACGATGTCTAAAGCAGCATCTAAAGGTATCAGCATAAACAATTCGCAACATAGCAATGTTCAAAGCTCACAAAGTTAGAATTACCCTGTGTATAAATACAGCTTCACTGTTTCAACAAACTGCTTTACAGTGTATAAAATAATGCCGGCTCGAGCGCTAATATATACTAGCCTTGCTATACCATTTGATAAACGTTCCTTAACTTATTAAGGGTTGGATTAACCCTATTGATTGAAACAGAGCGAGCGTAGCGAGCACAAATAGTTATACAATTCTTTTTTGTTGGTTGATTAACTGTTCACCCGATTGATAGATTTTCGCATTTTTATTCGACATGTTGTTGCGCAAATGTGTTTTCTACCTAAATCCCTATTAAACTGACACGAATTAGAGGATTTTTGATTTTGGCTATTTTAGGTCATAACTCTTGCAAGAGGCATAAGATCGACAAACAGAGAGCATTCTTCTCATCATCTCATCGACAGCTACAACTTTGCTGTTATACATTCTTTGCCAATGCAACCATGTTCGAGCCGTGACCCAGGGTTAAAAAGTATCTCCAAAAGTGAACTTTTCAAATTTTTAGCGAAGCTAGTTTCGTGATTCTTAGGTTAGGTGGAGGTTGGGGTGAGTACGCTATGAATTATTATAGGCTTGGTTAAATCGTTTTAATGTTATATTGGGCATGCCATTAATACTGTACGACGACGCCCGAGCTTTAATTTTACTAAATGTTGGCAAGAAAAATACAGTCAGATTTTGTCACTTTTTCAATATACAAATGTATAGGCCGATGTATAGATACGTGATAAGATTGTAGCTATAGGCTTCGAAGTTGCTGAATATGATAAAAATAACTGCATTTGCTTGGTATGCTTCAAATAAAGTCAAGTGTTATGTAGGGGTCGTGTAAAACATACAATCCTTCTACAAATAACAATATATGTTTCTTAAAGTTTGTGGATTCCAAATTTAAAGTTTTCGTGTTTTTGACCACTGAACCAAGAAATAACAGGTCTTATGTTTTTGATATGTGATTAAAATGGCAGTAGCGTTGCGATTAAAGAATTGCTCATATATTTTTGATATCCCTTGACGTTAAAGAGGCTCAGAGAATTGAATTCGGAATGCAAACAATGTCAGTAGAGCCACACATGCTCCGCTTCCAATCGCTCTGCGAGTTACTGGTTCATATCCAAACTATGTCTCAGTTTCCGCGTAGTTTTGATTAAACTAAAGACTTTTGGAACAAAATATATTTATTATTTGGGAAATGTGGATCTGTTATATTTGAGAGAAATCGCAAAACCATGCAAGAAATATATATGGGGCGTTTACGTTGTAGAGCACGAGTATGTGCAACTATAAGAGTTAAGAATGAACCAGACTTTAAGCTCTGGCTCAGCTCTTCGTGAACCTCGCTCGGCTCGTATAAATAATAAACGTCAAGAGATAATATAATATACAAACGACATATATAGCTCGTTTTGGAGCTTTTAAAGAGTCGATCCGACGTAATATTGGCTTGGTGTTGGCTAACTATTTTACTACGGACCAGCAGTACCAATTAGTTTTGTTGTTTTAGATGAGGGCTTTCAAGAGCACACCACAGCTTTTCCAGATACACTAAGCTCGTCTCTCGCGGGCACATCTTAAACTCTGGCTTGGCTCGACTCTTCAGAGACCATGGCAAGCTCGGCCCGGCACAAGAGCCTAGCCAAGATTAGAACCTAGATTATCATTAATAATCTATACTATACTATCACACTGTATATCATAGTGTCCAATGTCCGTCGCCTCATGCGGATAGATGATACAGCGGGACAAATTTTCTAAACCTTCGGAAACTCATAATTTTTGACAGTTTTCATTGTTTTTGCTATAATTTTCATAGACTTTTTGCTTTTGTTTCGTCAGTTTTCTCAGTATTTTCCGTGCTGGAAGTGGGGGAGATAAATATGGCTTCAAGAAAGACGGTGTGAACGTTAGGTAAGGGCAACCACCACCGAAATACATCTATGATTGTGCACACTGTACACGTGCCTGGTATGTATTATATATAACTAAACAAAGGCGTTCAACTGCCAATAGTGGCTATATCACTTTTTACATTGGGCAGGCACACCATAAACCAAAACATATTTACGAATATGACGGCAACGAAAACCATTGGTCAGCAGCAATTATGAGCTGTAGGCCGACCGTGATCTATGTGGTTACTGCTATATAGCAGGCGCATTACCAGATCACCGCACAATTTAAGTGTAAAAACAAACTTGCAAACGATTTTACAGCGTCAAGCATACTGTGAAGTCAATTTAAATATATATGTTTGATACTAATCTAGTATTCGGCAATGGTCAATGATAGACCTTAGTGGCGCCGCCCTTTGCGGTCACAGTTGGAACTTGTTTCATCATCGCCTTCCTAAGTCCAAATGTTTACGCTGAATAGAGCAACATTTTATGCTATTTTTCAAGCATTTCTATGCTAAATATCTTACAGTCTTTAAGCTTTGAACAAATAGAAACTTATGCTACTTTTTAAGCAAAACTATGCTAATCATTGAGCATAATGCTATATGAGGTCTTAAGCTGTTTATTATAATTAATCCCAATACTAAACAGAATTAAGCTTAAAAAGCTTAAAGACTTAAGATTTAATAATAATGTTGCTAAGTAAAATTTTCAGTTTTGGTTTTGCTACTTAAATTATTTAGCACAATTATGCTTATAATAGTTAACATTAATAATATTAAGTATAAATTTTTTCTAAAAGATAACAATAAGCATAAGTATGCTTAAAATTAGACATAATCATGCCAGATTATTATTAAGCATAAGGCTATACTTAATGTATTAATCATTTTCTGTGCTATTGTATATTTTAGGCTATTAAATTCTCGTTGTTCCACAGCATGTTATATGTACTAGCTAGGACCAGTTCTGGCCCTAAGGGATCCCAGCTGCACCACTCTCAATATTCACTGTGGTGCCCGGACAACCCCGGCTTACACGATTCCCCGGTGGACCCTAGTCCGACCGGTGGGAACCGCTTAGCTTAGCAGGCCGCCGGCGGGTTTACCAGGGTGTTCGGCCTGGCCCCTATAATAGCCCACGTGTCTAGAGGTATGGAGGTCCCCCTGAGGGAGGGTCATCCCCTAGGCCTGCTCACAGGTAATGAGGTTGACCCGTCTTTCCCTCACTCTCTGTTATGGGGTCCTACATCCTATCCCAAGGTCCGCTGACGCCCTTAGCCGTAGGACCCATTTTCGAAACTGCTTGGTGAACCGAACGGACTATTCCGTAATCCCTGGGCCTCTAAACGTCCGGAGTGGAGCAAGCTCTCGGCTGATGAGTATACCCTAGAGATTTGTGCTTTTCCTTACGATAGAATGTGCCTAATTCGTGCCAGTCTGATTCGCCTACGAAATTATACACGACAAACGTTTACTTCCTGGCTTTCCCTTTTCTTGGACAAAAGAAAAACACTAACATGAAACAGAAGAACTACCCAATCGGTTGCACCATATAATAAAACCATTTACATCATGAATACGTCAGGACCCGAGGACCCTGACTCAACGAGTACAAGGATCGGGACCTTTAAAATAACCAGCAATTTGACTTCCCCCGTTTGGCAACTTTGGTTGTACAACGAAATGCGGTCTGGTGAGCTCCAGATGGGCTCTTTTTGAAAGCGGAACCCTTGACCCGAAATTTGTATTTAAGCCTTAATTTTCAGTTGGGCTTTGCGTTAACCATGTAAACTTCCGTCGCGGCTATTAGCATAACCATAAAAATTTCTCTAATTTGCTTTGCTCCGTCGCAGATACGTGGGCACAGCGCTTACGGGAGCGCGAGATATCCGACGGACACCACAGCACCCGCAAAGATTGCCCTTGTTCCTAGGCCTAGCGAGAAAATTTGAAAAATCGGGGAAAACCTCGGGTGGACCTATTCCACGCGTCCGCAGTCGAAGAGTCTACCCGAGCTAAGCATGATCCTAAAATTTTAATGTCTAAAATTTACTCTGAACGCCGTGCGCATATCAACACTGGTAAAATTTCCTGAGCCGTTCCAAATGCCAATTGGGTGCTGTACTACCAGCCAATTTTCTCGATTGAATCGCAAAACAATCTTGAGCACTGCCAGGTGATGCAACCACTGGACGCTCACAAGAACGCCGCCCAGTGGGTGGGGAACCAGTCGAGCATGGGACAACTTCTGATTTAAATTTATCCGACGTTTATCAGTGTCGAATTTTTCGTGCGCAGGAGCGACACTTACGGGGGCCCGGGACATCCATCAGACGCCCCAGCGCCCGCAAGGGCCATCCCTTGTTCGAAACACAAACTACGGAAAACTCTCTGATTAAAAGGGCCCCGGGTGGAGCTCTTCCGCACGTCTGTATACCGAAGAGTCCACCCGGGCAAGAGCAAACGAAAAGCAAAGGAAAAATCGAAAGGACAACGAAAGCTACGGCGACAACCGCCGTCAAAACACGTCAAATTTTGCGAGTAAACAGCTCGACTGGTCCCAATGTCGAAATGAAACGTTTCTTTTTATAAGCCTTATTTGCCCCCCTCCCGTTTTTTCTACACCAAGTTGCCTGTTCTTCGTACAACCAGTGAAATTCAGCAACAGCGCAAAACTTTAAAATCCCGATATGCAGCTACACATAGGCATAAGACAGATTATATATATGTATCTGTCTAAAATACAATAAACAACACATTTAAAAGAAATTTTTATATTAAACGGCCACCGAACGTTGCGACAAGCCGCTGCACCCTATGCATAAGCCACGACGTCGACGAAAACAACGTGCTGTGCGCAGTGGCCGAGAGTTGCCAGAAAAACAAAACCGCCCGCTGGTCGGTGCGGCCAAAAGTTTTGGAGCAAAATATAACGGCGCTCAGGGCGCCGTTTTCTCATAGGGATATCGGCACATTTTTGTCGATATCTCGCGAGCGAAAAACAGTAGGCGGCCGGGGGCAGGACCAGAATCATGCCCTGGCAGGCCGGCTACTGATGAAATTTGATTTATTATGGTATCTTTTATAGGAGGCCTGTTAGAGGCCGATTTAGGTGCCCGAAACAGAAAATTTTTGGTGTCCCTTTTAAGTTTAGGGGATCCTGAGCGGACCCGTGGGGGTGGGCGGCCCCGGTTTTCGACTAAACAGTTAGGGTAGAACCCGATAAGTGTCCCGAGCTCCAAAAATCGAGGAGTGTTGATTATTTTTGGTCCCCTTTTAGGCTTAGAAAATTGGAGGTTTAAATGCCTGTTTGGGGATCCGTAAGCATTTAGTGGATCCAAATTTTTAGACCCGCCGGGGCGATTTGACACCCCAGCAGTGTCCTCAAGAGGGTTCAGTCAACCCCGTTCCCTTAAAATTTGTAAGAAACCCAAAAATTAAGTTTTTTGTGTCGCACCCTAAAATAGTGTCTTAGAAAATTTGTGTCCAGTATTTTAGTTGCCTTTGACCGAAAATTTGAGCTATTTAAACATGATCGGCCTGGGTATGGGTAATTCAAACGCGTCCCGCCAAATTTACGCCCCTCCCCATATGTATATCGTACATAATAAGTACCATAAACACCACACAACAAGTATAAGATAATATGCAAAACATTTTATGTACGCAATATCCCAGCCATTGTAATTCGCAAGGACCGACCGGACACCCCTAATAGTGATCTTTTCTTCCAGATTTTGGTGCCAGTATCATCCCGGGCACCTGCGGGCGGCGGAGTGTGACCTTATAAACACCATATAAATGAAATACAACAGTTTATTTTCAAAATTAATGCGATACTGCAAAGTTACGAAATAAATGCATACAGAGGTCACACTCCACCGGTATCCGGCCGTCCGTTTCCCTTATGCCCTTACAAATTTGGTGCGTTGTATGTACTTTACCAATTCGGTGAAATTCGGGCTGTTACATCTCTTAAAATTTTTTGGATTTATTAGACTCCTTACTTAGGGTAAGAGTGTAAATCAACTGGAAAAAATGAGTTTGTGTGAAATTTCACCGTTAAATCCGTAGATGTACAGCCCGTTATTCGGTTTAGCTTGAAAAGTTTGGCGATTGTTATGAAATTCACCTAGAATTTCCAAAGGTGTTAAAATTATGCATGAAAATTTAAGAAAATTCGCGGAAAATTTGGAGAAAATTTGCCAGAAATTTTGTAAAATTTGATAAGTTTCAGTAAATATTCGATAAATTTTAGTAGAATTTGATAAGTTTCCGTGATTTGTATAAATTTCAGTAAAAATTTTGTAAATTTTATTGTAAATGTCGGGGCAGAAGGGCGACTTAGAGTTGTCCAGTATCCATATACGTAAGAAAACATGAAAAACGTCGCCCCTTCTCCCTTATTTTCCGGAAATTTTCGAAGTTTTCCCTTATGGGCTAAACTGTTGGAATGTTTTAGATCATGTAAGATTTTCTTTTCCCTAGGTTAATCTAGCGGTAATTTCTTGTACCTGGCCATCTAAGTAATACTGTAATCATCCGTTTATATAAATATATATATACTGTAATAACCATTTATTATGTATGCAGTATATATACACTGGCACGTACCTCCAAAAATTTGGTTGCGTTTGGTCACTCCCAGGAAAGGGTCCGGACTGCCAGGGTGCCTGACCCAGGAGCTCCCTATAAATCGCGAACAATTTCCAAAAGTTTCTATGGATTCGTAGACTTTGCCGGGGAAAAAAGAAATTTCGTATTTCATGAGCTTCAGTACTAGGTTAGCTTAGTTTGGGTTAGCTCATTTTATCAGTGCTTCCGATTTATCTCGCTTCGGACAATGTTTCCTAAGAAATTTTCATCGCTCCGTTCCGCGCGCTTTCGCTGCCGCTAGCTGCCACTAGACTTAGTTGGGGTTTTTCGTTATTTTCGGTTAGCCCTCGCGTTAACCTATCCTCTTGTAGTGCCGTCCTCGCTCTATTTTAGCGCGTTTAGTGTAGCCCTCAATGCGTTAAGCGCCTTAGCTCGGCGTCCCTAACTAAACGGCTCACCCACTCATGCAAGTTCCGCCGGCAATACTGCGACACCATCGGCTCGTCAAATTGTGGTCTTTCTTGCCACTCCATATGTGGCTCGTCCCGTTCCCACGCGTCTGCACTGTGGAACGCAACCGGCCAGGAGGGCATGTAAACGTTGTGGAAGGTGTCGTGCTGCCGTCGGTGGTTAGCCATTAGTTGTTTGAGCTCGGCCGTCCAGGATAAAGCGTCCTGATTAGTGGCAGCCCATCGGGGTGCCGGTGGCGCTATAATGATGGCGGTGGTAGGTGCGACTCGGCGAGAAAGTACACCCAGATGCCGCTTGAATTTACGAAAGGCGGCGTTCGGGAAGGCGGCGTGGAGCTGCTCCATTGGTGCCTTGCGATAGATGTATTGGAACCCGCCGAGTATGATGACGCAGCTGGTTTGCGGGGTTAGGATCGCGTTGGCCAACTGCAATAGGCGCACCATGGCTGATCCTGGCCACCCATTTCTATACTTTCCGTATCGGAGCTATCACTGACTGCTGTTCTTACTGTACGTACTGCTACTTCGTCTACCGGTTCTATCTCGGTAACGAAATCCCTATCAGCGATAATGCGTTGAGTTGCTTCAGTTAAGCCTCTTTCCAGAACGGAAGCGTGTACCTGCCCTAACCAATCTCCTACTTTGGGTGCCGGATCCAATGCCCTAAAACACGGCTTGGTCCTATTAATGTGCACGACATGTCCCATACCTTCTGGGTTAGAGTGCATTCGTACACGCATGCATGGCGGGGTGCTCCCTAATATTTCGTATGGTCCACACCATCGAGGCGTGAGCTTCCTAGATGTTCCTGGTGTGGTATCGTGTCGATAAACCCAAACTAATTCTCCTGTATGATAGCGTGGTTCGCGAGCTCGCCTATCATATCTTAATCGATTTGATTCTTGAGCGGCTTTCATTGATTGGTAAGCACGCTCCCTGATAGAAGCCATCCAGCGCTGCGCGTTGGCCCTATAGGAATGTGCTCCTGTGTATCCAGTGGCTGCGCTATGCGTGTCATATTCTCCAGGCAGCCTAGGGTAAAAGCCGTGCATTAGCAAAAATGGTGGGTATTTTGTGGCCGTATGCAATGAAGAGTTATAGGCCATTATGCAAAATGGTAGGGACACATCCCATGAGTGGTGATCATCCTGTGGTACACTCACTCGTAACAAGTATAGGAGGGTTCTATTAAATCTTTCAATTTCACCGTTTGCCTGAGGGTGATAAGCTAGACTCATGTGCCGAAATATCTGCATTTCTTGGCACAGCTCTTCGAACATGTGTGCAGTGAAGGCACCACCTCTATCAGAATACAGCTCCCTGGGAGCTCCGTACCTATTGACTACCTCATATAGGAATATATGGGCAGCTGTGTGAGCATCCTGGTGCCTTATTGGTATTGCTATTGCAAATTTTGTAAACTGGTCTATGAATGCAATAACATAGCGATTGCCTGCCTGCGACCTAACTTGAATATCCAGTATGTCCACAAATACACGGTACATTGGTTGATTTGCCAACGGAACCCTGCCCAATCCGGTGGTTATCCGAGAAATTGGGTCCTTCGCAGACTGGCATAGGGTGCATCGCCTGATCCATTGTTGTACGTGTTCGGACATACCTTTCCAATAGTAAAACTGTTTTAGTTTAGCTATAAGCCGGTCACGGCCAGGGTGTCCTCCATATAAGGTATTGTGTTCATGTTTGAGTATTTGCCGTACGAGCGTGATAGGGACGCATAACTTATAATTTATATCTCCGGGTTGCAACGGATGCATATATAATATTTTGGTGTCTGCGGCTAACTCAAAGTAGTGAGCTCGCACTTCTATCCTTAACGCCCCTAGTTCGGCTTTAGGCCGAGTTTTGTTGTAACGATACCACTAAATTGGACCCAACTCCGGGTCATTTCGTTGTATATACGGCAAGAGCCGTACTAAATTGAAATCTGGGAGATCCGAAAAGAACGGCAGGTATATGTTTTCGTGGGTGTCCTGTGCGTCCTCAATTCGGACGGTTGGTAGTATCTCCGTTTCATAGTGCATCATCAGTTTCATAAGCCGGTCAAATTCTTGTTCTGTTGGTAGTGTGGTTGCTCTTAAGCCCATTGTTTCGGATTCGGTGCGAAACGGTCTTTTGGGTCCTCGAGCCTGAGGTCTGCCTTCAGAACCCGAGATGGTGGTTGTACGGACCGACATCACTGGAGTTTCTCCTGGATCCATCCTGATTGGGATAGCACTTAGCGTGGCTGCTTGTTGGGTCAGCGTGGCTGGGGGTACTGTAGTTATTTGCGTGTCGGGGACTAGTTGCGATGGGATTGCTTCCGGATTTGGTTGGCCTGGAGGCGCTATTGGGCTTCCCGTTATAGGGGTTGGCGCGCCGGTTGCGAGCGGTGCTACTGTGCGTACGGGATACGGCAGATACGATTGGTCCCATGTTGCGCAGGTGGTTGGAGGGCGAGGTCCAGTGGGTCGTCCTCGGCCCATCATAAGGACTTCGTAAGTGTCACCTAATTCCTCGACCACAGATGGGTCGTATCTAGGATCGCGTGATAGGGCGTCTGCGTTACCATTTTCCTTACCTGGTCTGTATAATATTTCGAAACCTCCAAACTCAAGTAATAGCTCGCTTCGCCATTGAGATAGGCGTGAATTTCTGGGTGGTTTATCAAATAGGGTTTTGAGTGGCTTGTGATCGGTTTCAACGTGAAACTTGTGCCCTACAAGGTAATGCTTGAAATGTAGTGCGGCCCACCTAATAGCGAGAGCTTCAGTTTCTATTGCGGGATACCTGCGTTGATAATCGAGGAGGGCCTTGCTAGCGTATGCAATGGGTTTTATTCCTTGTTTAGTTTTCTGGGATAATACTGCACCCATAGCATATCCGGAAGCGTCCGTCTGCAGGATAAACGGCTGTGTGAAATCAGGGTGAATTAGGACTGGTTCATCTAGTAGTGCTTGTTTCAATTTCTTAAAGGCTTCCTCGCACCTAGGGGTCCATTTGAATTCCATGTCTTTACGTTTTAGTTCATTTAACGGTTCGCAGATGTCCGAGTAATTTTGAATGAATTTATGGTAGTATCCTACAAGCTCTAAGAAACTTTGGAGTTGTTTCAACGTTTCCGGACGTTTGAATTCTTCGATGGCTATTGCCTTTTCTGGGTCTGGTTTGACACCTTCGGTACTGATTATATGTCCTAAATACTTGAGACGGCCTCGTCCGAAGTGACATTTTGAGGGTTTGAGTTTCAAATTCGCCTTACGAAAACGATCGAAAACCCGAATCAGGTCTGCCAGATGGGCCTCGAATGATGGTGAAAAACTACGATATCATCGATGTATATTAGACATTTTTCCCACTCAAGTCCCTTCAAAATCATTGACATGCAACGCTGAAAGGCTCCTGGGGATGAATTTAGACCAAACGGTAGGACATTATACTCGTATTGTCCGTGCACCGTCACGAATGATGTCTTATCTTTGGTTTCGGGATCTAATTCTAACTGCCAATATCCTTTGTTTAATTCCAAACTGGACATTAATTTCGTATTCCTGAGGCATCCTAGTATATCATCTATGCGTGGCAGTGGGTATGCGTCTTGTTCTGCTACTGTGTTGACCTTCCGAAAGTCGACACCGAGTCGGAGAGAGCCATCGCTCTTCGTTACATAGACTATTGGTGATCCCCAGGGTGAGCTCGATGGGGCTATGAGGCCTGCATCTAGCATGGTATTTAATTCTTCCCTAAGTGGTTCGCGTAAGGAGTGCGCCAGCCTATATGGTGCTTGCTTGATTGGTTTAGCGTCCCCGGTTTCTATGCGGTGTCGGTGTTCAGTATATCGTCCTAGGTCAAAATCATGTGTGCTGAATACGTCCGCATTTTCAGCAATTGCGGTTTTCAGTTGTTTTAATTCGAAGGGCGATAGTAGTGTCCTATCAAAGTCTATTTTACTCATTACGGTTTGAGCCCGTTCATGATCAATGGAGCGTTTGCCTGCCTCAATGTGCTCGATAATCCTCTCGGGGTGGGTAGTGATATGATTTAGTTGCTTGGCCTCCTTATGTTCCTCGTATCGTATCAAATTTTGATTCGTATCCTTAAGGAATTGTCTAGTTGGATTGCTCATGACCTCTATGTGCCCAATAGTTTGTCCTGAATATATGGTGACCGGTGTGTTACCAAAATTGATCACTGCGATCGGTATGGTCCGTTGACTCCTAAGCACTAATGCGTGTGCCATTGCAATATCTGTCATTTCGGGAGCGGGGACAAATAGAGCGGGTCCTACGCCTGTGTCAGCAATTTCGGGGATAGCGTTGATAAATGTTTCCGTATTTGGTTCGATGGTAGTGAGTTTTCGGCACATCACTGCTATTAGGGGCGGGTCATAGCGCTCCAAGCCTGCAAAGGGTATTTTAGCTTTTTCCTCGTCTATGCCAATTTCTAAGCAGCGCTCGCGAAAATTTATGATGCATTTTGGCAGTTGCGACAAGAAGTTTGTTCCTAAAATGCAATGGTACGGAGCAGTTTGGGTAACGAAGAATTCCGTCTGTACCTTAATAGATCCAATCGATAAGGGTACGCTTATGCTACCGTGCAATGCTAATTCTTGTTTGGTGGCCGACACTATCCGCGTCGAGTCGTCAGGACGGGGCTGAAGACCTAGCTTACTTACCAAATGTTGTGATACGATAGAGACGTCCGCGCCTGTATCGATCAACGTGAGTACTGTTGTCCGGTAATGAAAGCGTTGATAAGCAACGGTGTATCTATGTGGTGCATGGCGTTAACCTGTCGGTGGTAAGATACTGTGCGATGTCCTCTGCGTTGCGCACGCTCGGATACTGCAAACAGTTCCGTAGGTTCTACCAGAACCACGTCCTCGTCCTCATTGGGGTTATTTAGTCGAGCCGATCGACGAGGGCTCAATGTCCGCAATTCCAGGTGTTCCGTGGACGCGGGTGGAGCTGAGACTGTAGGCCGAACCGCATCTGGAGTACCATACTCGTTTCCAGTTTTGATGTTCAACTCACGCCTCTTTGGGTTTGTTTGGCTACATGGTCGTTGCTGCCACCAGCGTTGTAAGCGTCCGCTTATACATTTAGGGCAGAAGCCTGCCTTCTTCCTGAAGTAAATGATAGCCCCTATGCCCACAACTACCAGCACAACGAGCATCCACAGGTAAGGAGCTACGCCCGTTGTCGTAATGTATGGGAAGTCGATCACCTTCTTCAACTGCTCGTCGGCTATCCGTTGGACCTGTAAGTTGGTAGCCTTGGCATGTTCTAATGAGCTCCATCTGATAGACCGAAGAGGAATATCTGGGAAGTCATGTATGGTCATGTTAGGTCCAGTGTGAACGATGACCTCTTGAGCGTCTAACGTACTAGCGAGCATTAGTGGTCCGACCACTAGCTGGGTATAATTGCTGTGGGACAGCCATAGTACTCCATTTTCTGATATCTGGATGGTTTCTCCGCGCGTGACGTGGCTTAAATGTTTCTGCTTGGAGACCACTGCCTTGGGCTCAGCGGTTCGGATCAATACCCCTTGAGCGGTGGTGTACACGTCGGTATGGTTGACCATTGGTCCAACCAATGCGCTGTTCCTGCATATGCGGCGTGTGTCTTCTGGAGCGTCTTCGCCCATGATGATCCAGTCCAAACAGCGCGAAGAATGGTCGGTGGCTAAAGCGTGAACCTCGCAAAAAGCAATTCCAGGCCGCGTGTTGCATGCGTGCAAGTTCAGCACCTCATACCGCGCCTGTTCAACCCGCGTGGCGTATTCAGGCAGAGGTAGTGTCATATGCGCGGGGCGCTCCGGTACATTCCAACCGACGTTGTAAATTCGAAAATAAGGCTGGACGTCGTCCGACGTGACTAGCGGTACCCTTAGGATGAATGCAAACTTGAACGTAGCCAGGTCAATATGCACTGGGTAAATTTGCCCAAATTGGTACGCTAGCGCCGGCTCGCGTGTTAGTATAGTTTGTCCTATTCTCGGATCCTTTTCGAATAGACGCTTTAGTGTCGCGGCATCCACCACCTTCGGTGATAGCTGCCCGCTCATCATGGCTTCCATGACGGCGTCGACCGAAGAGCGCAGGCTAGTGCGGAACATGTGGTTTACCAATTCGCGATGTACCTCTGTCACGTAGCGTTGTTCCTGGCATCTAACCTGTTCTATCATGCCAACCACTTCCTGCATCTCATGGTGCAAGAAGGAGTAAAGCTCCTCATTAGCGCGTGTTAATTTCAAGATCGCCCGTGAGTTGCCTTGGGCCACACTGTAAGTATTTCGCATTTCTTTAGATAAGGCGATCACCTGTTGTTTAAATCCTTGAGGTGTACTGCATTTGT
>JASANE010024941.1:0-79707 GCA_030248225.1 Trileptium ribeirensis | reverse complement strand
AATTTTAATGAAAGGTTATGAAGCATAATATTTCAGCGCAGTGCAATAACGCAACAAGGATTTTAAGTGCAAGCATTTAACTTGCTGTTTTGTCACTGTATTAAATTCTCAAAATTATGTTAATATTACCACTATAATATTAGCTTCGTAACAGTGTGTTTTTAAAATATGGAAATTTAAACTTTATGAAGTTATGTAAATAAAAAATGCAAGCATTGTACTGACAACATTTATACTTGTAACAATGTGTTATTTATTATAAAACGTCCTACTGAAGCATTGTTTGGATAAACGCAACTATGTAGCATATATGTCATCCAAGAATATTCGACGATCTTTTCTTGCGTATCATGTTCGGTACAAAGAGAACGATGCAGCGTCCTTCTAAATATATTTAGTATGCATATATTTCCTGTATACATGTAAAGTTGATGGGTATGTTGGATACATACAACCAATGTATATGTTAGGTGTTACGAACATATGTATTTGTATTTATTATAATGCGTGGGCGGAGGGGGCCCATGTATTACGTATACATGTATATGTATTTATTATATAAGGGTCATTAATCATATTTGACAGGTGATTAATCATTTTTGACAGGTAATTAATCATTTTTGACAGGTCACGTGACCCAGGGTCATTAATCATTATTTCTCCTAAAAATTTGACAGGCCATTGATCAAGTGCCCCAGAACGCTCATTTTTCCTACTACTAAAAACGACTCTAAATGTGAAAATTGAGGTTCTGGCGGGAGTTGGGCCTCTGACTTCTGGATTGGTAGGACGGTACAGCTCGCTAGGCTACAGTTACAACAAAAGCATGGTTTTAATAAACGTGTCCTGCATTACTTGGGGTCATTTGAACTGTCGCTCAGGTTTCCCAAAAAGGTGTGAAAAGCAACAGATATTCTAGTCTTAACAATTTAGATTATAAACAAATTAACAGCAGTGAACTGGTTCATTATGGAAATAATGAGCACAGAAAGCTAGCTATCCGAATTTCGTGGTAAAAACCAGCAAAACTGTTACAAAATCACTACACTTTTGGAAAGACAATTTAAATCGTTCTTTGTAACCTAGCCCATGCGTCTTTCTAGTTCGTTCAACCACTGAAAAGTCATAGATTACTGAAACAGTTGTTTAGTTTACTCAATAGTTGCGTAAAAGCAGACAAAAATTAACGGTTGCTATTCCCTAGAATAAACCCAACCGTTAATATTTTATTTTATAATTTCGTTTGGTCGTGCAGTAAATACAACTTATTAAGAATAAAGCAAAAGTTTGGTCTTCGGTAAATTGGTATTAAATCCATGGTGAAAAATATGTGTACCTTACATCATGCAAATGTGAGTCGCCACAAAAAATAGAACTATTTAGAACTCTCTATATCTTAGGAAAAGAAAGCCGTATGTATATTCAAGATTATTATGTCAAAAACCCATCTAGAAAATATATTTTTTCATAATCGGTCGTCTCAATTTTTGCCACAACTTTTACAATTAGGTGATTCCAAGAACTGAATATGAACTGTTTACAATATTTACGTATGAATGAAATTTTGCAGAAGCATACATTTGTTGCATTAAGTATTCATTGCGAATTAGCGGTTTGTATAAGAGTATAAATCTTATAGCTGCTCGCTCACGAATTTGGAAACTGAAAGTGCGATCAGTTTTTCCAAATGCCTCGATGTTATTAACTGTACACTTATGTCACACACGGGTATAATTACTTTGTTTTTAGTTACCAATCAGCATATTAATTATAATGAATGCAAAAGCAATATATACATTGACAATAATAAATGTTCAACTTGAAAACAAACCGTATTATGTGACATAAACAAATGACCGCTGGTTGTTTATAAGCCAGGTATTATCCATAAAAACGGCTTAAGTACAGCCATACCACACATATGGTATACGCTTTGGACGACCGCATAGGAATGCGACGCATAAAGCTTTGAGCACCAACAACTAACTTACCACATAGTCCATTATAAGCTTTAGCTTTCTTGCTTATTTTCTACAGTTGCATTTATAGTAAAATGTCGACAGCTTTTATCTCAGTTTTTACAAGAGTTCCATCAAGTACAGAATCGCAAAGATTAGACAAAATTTTTGGCCTGAAATGTATTTGTACAATACTTTTCGGTATTATAGGCAACGGATTAGTCTCAGAAGTACATCGAGTTGCACTCAAATCAAGCAAGGATTAAATTCTAAGTTAAAGACAGAACTCAATATTGACATGAATACTATGCTTAAAACTCGTAGCCGTTGATTCAAAAGTACATCACAGTCAAAGGAATATTTTTGTGGCAAAATACAGTAGTGTTATAATGCCAAATAAATTACCCTGCTTGAACTACAGCTATCGAGTATTTTTGTCGGAAACATACATTTTCTTAGAAGTTTGTCACAGCAGTTTCAAGGCTAAGCCCGAAACAGCTCCAAGGCATAATGCAACCGTTAATAACATGCCAAAGAGAGGTCTCCATACTGTGTACAAGAGATTTAGAATACATTATTTAAATGTTTAGATACGTTAAATGCTTATTAGATCGTGCCCATATTAATGTCCTGCTAACGTGTGGTAAATACGTGTGAACTAAACGTGTATATTGCAAAATTTATAATTACATTTTGATTGAGGTCGGTTTAAACTAATATTTTCTTTCGTCCTATATGTGAAAGTAACCGATAAGTTTTCCCACGTCCTATTTTAAGCTAGGAAACGGACTGCAGCGGTGGAATAAGACTTAATTGGTATTAATGATGAATTGGTTACATGTGATTTCATTTTTGATAATTTGATTTACAAACCAATACCATTTTATTTCGTCTTAAACATAATCAAACAAACCAATTTCAGTAGGATTGCAGCGGTCGGATTTGTAATGAACTTGATCGTGGTAACACTGGGATAACGTAATACAGCTTAAAGTAAGGCGAGACAGTGTTACAAAAGCCAAAATGTGACAAGAGACAGTAGCAGCTCACCGCTCCACTCTAAACTAGTCTGTTTCTTATGTTCCGTCCTAGTGCCAGTTATACGTCGCCCGACGAAAATAAAAACACATCTAGCGAGTTTTATCTGGAGTACTTGGAAAGAAGGACAGATAAACGTGACTTTGCATTAGGAGAGTTGTCCGATTCAAAATTTGTCTTTGTGTTTTTAGAAAGTATAATGGGATGCTGGATTCATAAGAAGAAGACGAATGTATATGAAACTTCAAAAACAACTGTTCGTTTATAAATTATGAACCCTCAGCTTCATATCAAAATTTCTACGTTACGAATATCAAGTAAGTAATCATAACACCACAGTTTTAGCACGAGTACTATACGGTGTGAAGCACCATTAACGAACTAATAAATCTTATATCATCCATCAGAAAACAGTTGAAGTTCTGCAGTGCAATTAATAATCAATCACAATTAAATACAAGTACACAACTAATTGTATCTTGTTTACACTAAAAACCCCTATTTGTAATCACTGATCGAAATTATTATGTAGTAATCATTTGTACCTATGTAGTTTAATACTTTGCTTACTCCACCATCAACAGCAATAGCTAATCGAACACTCCAAAGCTTCAAGCAAAACACCAAACAACTAGACAACAACACAGCATCACCATGTCGTAAACCTAATGAACCCACATCGGGTTGTTTGTTATTGGCATCGATTGATTGTAAACCAAAGTGTAATGCTAATTAGCTGCTGATTACGCAAACAACAACAACACAATATGAAATGATAAAATACTAAGCCAAGTGCGACCGGTGATAGTGTAGAAGCAATCTTCGTAACATCATTCATTGTGATGTGTAACTAATGTAAGCCGAATGATTCGGTAATGTTGTATGTGCATTATGAGACAGCAGCTTATTTAGGACACTAAGACCATCAATTTAAGCTTAGGCATAGCTTGAGGATTAGGCAAAGCCAGAAACTTAGACGAAGAGTCAGATTTAGTATTTTGCGAGCATCACCACCACCTGCACATTGCGCCCCTGTGGATTACTTGAGCAAATATACAGATACGTAGATCAATTAATGTCTCCACTGTAGTTAATTACTAATATCAATTGTAATTGCAGACTGAATCGAACAAGCGTATTCAACGTTTGATCGGCTAATAGTTTTAATATTGACATGAAAACATAAATAAATATAGTTTTGTCATAAAAGTAGTCATTTGATTAAGCTTTAGCTATCACTAATGATGACTGTAGTGAAACCATTGTATAAACAAAAATGCAATCTTCGTAATTGCACGACGTATACAGATTGTCAACATATATATAATCGCAGCTTGCTGCAGCTATTCCATAGATAATAACTTGTACTGTCTGAATTACCATATAGACTTAAACATAATCTAAAGTGCTTATCCTCTTTATTCATGCGAATGTTTGTGAAGCGATGTTACTGCCGAAATTCATCCACTTAAGATCAGACGTGCTCAAAAGTATTAATCCATCTTAGTCCATTAGACTCGGGCTGAAAATCTCTCCAAAAAAGAAGTTATTGTACCATTTCTCCGTCGTGGGGATAGCAAAATGATCATACCTGGATTTACACCGCTTGTTTTCTTTGCAACCCATTGAAAAAAAAATTTGCTATGCCGGCCGTTCGGTTCCTTAACTTTCACATAATTGTGAAATCATAAATGTGCATATAACGTAGATATCCAGACTAGCTAAGTAATTCCTTTTACTGATTGTAATTTGCAACACTTTCGCAGAAGTGCTCATGGTTTACGATAAATGTATTTAATAACCTAAAAATATCCTTACAACGCAAGAAGATAGACGAACATATGGTTATGTCTGTGTTTGAGTTCAAAAACGGGTGGGATATTAAAGATTTTTGCGGTTTTGGGGTTGGCTATTTGCGGATCGATGCTTAGTATTGCTCAGTGTAAACTCAGTGATAATAATACGATATAACATAGTTGCACATATGTTATCTTGTTTGGTTGCGCAATGACAATTCATCGCATTAAGACTCTGAGCTTCCATTGGTTAGTTGTATGGCATAAACTATTAAATTACCCATGTACCCATAAATAACAATATAGCAACAAGAACAGCAGCTGCAAGCTTTTCTACAGAAATTTTTGCACCTGACATTGAATAGAACCACACACATACTGACAGAGCATTTTATTTTACTACAAAAAAGAAAAAGGCCTAATTTGATGTATTGGTGAACTTTCCAATGAATATTTATGCAATAATTTTACATGTGATAACAGCTTGTTAGCTTACTTATACTATTTGTAAGGACGTGTGTAACTTTTTCCGAACATTGCCGTTGAATCTTCCAACAAAAATGATGCGTTGGTTGGGATAAAGCGGTGTAGTATCGAGCCTTTTGCTCATATGACATGTGGCATATTCCTAACTAACGTTGGGTATTTAGTGAACTATTCGAGAAAATACGCAATTTCTGTAGCAAACTCACAGCTTTATGGAAACGAAAGATAAACCATTATACTATTTTGACGCAAAGATAAATTGTCCCCTAGTTGCGACTTTTATACACTACTTTTGGCTATGTTTAAATTGGAGGTTGCGCTGTGGACAGTTCAAACGGTTTCTATTGTTTCCTGAATATATTTGGTGGCGGTTATGCAAGAGTAAACTTAAGATGCGCCCCCAACCATCCTCTTTTGACACCATGTACAAAACGTTGTTAGCGAACAAAACTCGAATTTCAACAGCCGTATCCAATTTCGACATTTTTCTGTTCCATAACGCCATTAGCGAATGCAATTCGGTCCCTGTACTTTAACACCAGTGTGTTCGCGAACATTTCCAAATTATAATGTGTGGAATATGAAACGGACTAATTTCTGTTCTTTAACGCAAAAATGAAATTTGTGTTCAGTGTACAACTGAATGGCAATCGCTTTTGTCAAAAGAGGATGGTAAGGGGCGCAGCTTAAGTTTACTCATGCATTAATTTATTACCAATTTATTACTCAGCTAAGAATTAAGATCTCTGATTCCTGGCTTTGCTTTTTGTGCCACTTTGTTTCATTTTTAAGTATCGTTAAGGTTTAGTTTGCACGGTTGTTGGGAATTTCCGACCAATGCTGTTAGTATATAATAGCTTAAACGCTATTTGAAGTTTCGGCATGATGTACGGACGCCGTAGTAAATGTTTAGTTCGTTTTTTCCAGTTCAAAATCGGCAAAAGCTGTAAATTTCACGGATTTATTTAAAGAATTCCAGGTTCTACATTACAGTACAGCGGCGTAGGCACAGCGCAGTTAGCTATGCAGTACTATGCAGGTTACACCGTTATGAACTACTCGTTCATTTTCTCCGAAAATAATTAAGTTTATAATCATATTCAATTCTTCCGTTTGTAATTAGTATATAAATGTAAAAAATATTTGACAAAAATTTGTTTTCTAAGCTATTTGGAGAATTTTTTCGGTCATTTAAAGATTAGCTGCTAACAAAAGCTCATACGGCATTCTATTTTCCCCGTGTCGTAAGTCACGAAACCTGAGGTCAATATCATTTGTTGCGACCTCGTGACTTAATTTTGTACGGCGCGGTTCGTTTTAAGTAACGGCAATCAGGAAGTTCTATTATAAAGTTCATGTAAGACAAGCAAAACAACATTGTGAGATTTTTGGAAAAAGGAAAGATTTTTTAACAGATGAAAGACTGGATATCTTAAGCAAATGCGAAAATTAGAAACATTTAAAAAGGTTCAAATTAAGAAATATTGGAAGACACGAAAGTCTGGTAAATTTGGAAAATGAAAAAGTAGAGAAATGTTTGGAAATGACAAAGTTGCAAAATTCCGAGAAATTCAAAACTCGGTCAAACAGTTTTGAAAAACGAGCATACCATGAAATTTTAGAAAAAAAGAAATTCAGTTAAAATTTCCAGTAAACGCGAAATTTTTGCGAATCAGGAAAATTACAATATTTATTTTGAAAGACGTATCGTATATGTAAAAAGAATTTTCTTGCGGAAACCTGAAAATCTTATTGCTAAAGCTAGCAAAACTAAGGTCAGTATAACGCAGATTTTGCCATATCTTTTTAATACGGCTGTATCCGCAAGGCCAGGGATTCGCTAGACCGACTCGCCTAAAAACTGCCTCTACTCATATTTATACATGTTCAAACTTTTGGAACTCAGTATTTAATATCTCACTTATATAGATATTAGATAATCGAAATGCTACTAAACTGGATCTAGTTTTCCTGAAAAATACCATGTTTTTGTTTGTTTTCACGGTCTAATTTAATTATGTTCGCGCCACATCTTGGGGTCATATGAGTACATTACTACCTGCTTGGGTAATATTCTAAATTCACATTGTAAATATATGTTATACTGGCTAATATTAACTACCACAGAAGTCGTTTTATAATAAGCCTTGCCACAGTTTCCGCATCGTCACGGCTTGAACATTCATAGCACTGTTGTCATCTCATGAAAAGACTTAAAACAAAAGTTCAAGATGAAACCAGACGTTAAAACCTTATTCGTGAATCAATTTGCAAAATTAAAGCAATGAACAACGGCACTGCTGAAAATTGTTATTTTATTAATGAACTACGTGAGAAATATTATATGTGATAAGAAGTCACGACAGAATACCTTAGCCGGTAGAGCGTCTGCTGGCCGATAGAAAACAGGAGGCCATGCATTCAAATGCAACCCCAGCCCAGGCGAACTTTTCGGCCGGATGCTGTTCACATTTCGTTGTTAAGCACGTACCACTAGACCTAAAATGAAAAATATCGTATACATATTTATAATTGTTATATATAAAATATTTTTAGAATGCTGTGGAGTCAGAATAGATCAGCTGGTAAAGCACCAGCTTGTTAATCAAAAGGCGAGAGGTATAATTGTGTTCGAATCCCACCCTACAAGACTTTGCTTTTCACACGTTTTCATCGTGCAGCACCTACGACTAGGTGTAGAACCTACGACTAAGTTACCAAATTAATGTTCAGCAGCCCAACAATAATAACAGCCTAACAAAAACGCTACCGTTAAACTTGAAACACTAGCTGAATATGCCATCGTATAATAATAGTAATATACAATGGAGTTAAGTACATTATAGCGGTTGGTGGTGGCAACACCTATGTTTACGCATCATAAGCTGCTTACTAACCCTACGCTATGTGCACGTCGACCAGATAGCATGGTAGACGCGGTCAGCAAAAGTCGACATATAAGACGGTGTCTTCGCTACCGCCTAAAAACCATCTTCGACAAAGAAATGAAACGACTGACTAATTTTTTATTCGCTTTTTAATGCCGAACTAGTTTGTGTATAGTGTAATAACGGCGACACAGCTGCATGGCGCATCTTCCTAACACCATGCCCATACGACCCCGGCTATCGTAACCTCAAGGGCGGACCGTGAATGCTAAAGACTTTGACCCTATTCTTGATCAGACCCAAGAAGCTACGGAGCGTAGCAGGGCGCAGGCGCGCTTCACGTGGTGTGTTCGGACCCCGCCCGATTGGTTGCGCACGTGTCTAATCTCTAGTATGATTCCTGAGATCCCGTGGGGAGGCCAGCACCGACACCTGCTCACAGGTTATGGAAACTTGCCGCTATTCCATATCCTAAACTCATGGGAAGTTGTTTGGTTCTAATTTATTGTGGTAAATGTTGAAATAAAAGACGAAAATGTCCTTAGAAATTTGAAGCTCAAGTTGATTTGCCTAATTCAGATCTTGATATGCTCCGTGCTAGAGCATTGTAACCTATGTGGCTCCCACAATGTTCCGACAGGTCCTGGAAGTTTAATGTCGGAAAAGCAATGGCGTGGCCTGCTCCTTTCAATAAATTTTGCGTGGCTAAAACTGGTAGCTTGACCAGCTGAAGTTCTGACTCATTGACATAGAGTAGATTCCTAGTGAACTTTTCGGGTCATTACCGTAGGTGAGTGAAATTTGGGTTGGGTGCTCCTAATTATTTTATTTCTTGGCTTCAGTGATAAAATAAAGCAAATACATCAGGAGGCCATTCACGGCAGGACTTGTGACATTCTCACCACCAAGCCGTGACGGGAAGTGCCTGCTCGTCCGTGCGGGCAGATCAGCAAACTCCTATCGTCTCGGTATGAAATAAACCTGGACTCGGCGCTCACAATACAAAGTTTATTTACATATTCAAAGTTTATTGATGGGACGAGTGTTTCCGAACAACTATAGGGGCAGACTAAGTGAGTCCAGTCGGGGAAGCCTAAAAGTAGCTCACAGCGGTCGCTTCAGTTCACTAGACTAAGGAGAACCATGTGTTCCAAAAGGCAACAAGGGCGGAGCATGCAGATACTCGCGCGGCCGCGAACTAGGGTCGGTTATCCCTGCTTCGTTTCAATGCTAGCGGTGCTTCAGCTATGGATCGCATGAAGCAGGGGCCCTAGAGTGCTTTAGAAAACACTCCTTAGCGTGCTTCTCAAAACGATTATGTCTTGCACGCGGCGACGGACATTAGGTGGGGTTAGGGGCAAAGCAGCAACAGAACTCGACTAGGCGAGCTCTACTATAACAACATCGGAACAAGGCCTATCGGGTACTCAAGGAAATATCGGTGAAATAACACTTTCGGGGTGCCGACTGACTTGCCCTAGCGATTCGCTTGTCGTGACGTCTACACGTTGACTCAATGTGTTGCCTCGGGCAATGTTGTCTACCAAAGCGTGCGACTAACCGAAAGGGAAGTAAGATAACAGGGGGGTAGAATAACCTATCAATTCGCGGATGGTGGGGCGGGGGGGTGGTGCGAACCAACACTATTCGTTCTCCGACTCGAATTTCGGGGCCGTCCCCAGGGGCGAGCCCGGCTAATTGTTTTCAAATCGTTTCCTCTGCATTTTGATAGGGGCATGGTGGGGCACGTTTAGTGGGCAGAATGCCCCTTGCCGATCGGTTATTCGGCCTTGTCTCCTATCCTCGGGATCTTTTTGAACGCGCGCGTGGGGCCGTCGGCCCCGGACGCATCGGCGTCTTTTGTTTTCCCTTTTGTTGTTGTTGTTTCGTTGCCTCTCTCTATTGTGTTCTTTTTTCGTATACACTGCGACGTTGCAGTGTCTCAACTGCACTGTAATGCAGTTGAGTTATCATCGACATAATAGTCGATGTTGTTGCGTTCCTATGGCTGACTGGTTAAAACTACAGATTCTGCAGCGGGCTTAAATTCCCCGTGCAGGATCAACTCATGATACGGGAAAATGAACTGGCAGGCGCTAAAACTGTGGAAAACTAAATCCGAGCAGACATGATACATAGCCTAACGCGCAGTTCGGCATAGATGTAAAAACAAGCTAAACTCAGCGATCAACTCGCCCCAAAAAGAAACCGGGGTTTTGCACTCGCTCAGTCTGGGGCCTAAATGGCCAGTGCGGGGCAAATTATTTTCTTTCTCGGGATGAAGAGGAAGTAATTTTAAATTTTCGCGACGAGAGCGCCAGGTGCTTTTCCCGCATGGATCCAGACTAGCTGCGGCTATAGAGCCGGCCGATTTGCTTATTTAACTATTTGTTTTTTTTCTTTAGACCATTGGTCTCGAGGGAAGACCATTTCATTATACTAAAATGAACACCCGTAACCTTGATTGTTTTAACAGAGTAGTTTTGTGATGGGGGCATGGTGTTTCATTCCCGAATCATTTGCACTTCACCATATGAGTCTGGTGGAATTTGCGGATGGCTGGGGGCATCGAACCGCCGGCCGTTTATCATGTTCTTTTGGGACGGGGGTAATCGATTGACGTCGCTTCGGTCAGCCGTCATAGTGGATGTCGGGTCTAATTAATATGTCTACTACGTTCGCGTGAGAGCGGTGTCCTAAACATTTAGTGGTTTATTTTGTGAATAAGCACCAAAACACAATGAACTAAAGGTTCTGCTGGTTGTACTGAATCGGAAGAAGTAAAAACAAATCTTCATGAACAGCAAATACCTTATCCTCAAGTTAGAATACTTAAAATTTGTTCAATCGTCTGTATACCCAAACTTTCTTAGCTCAACCGGATAAACAAATTTTGGGGCTTCCTAAAGCCCTACGGAGGCTAATCCTCAGTTTTTAAGCTGCATTTCTTTTCAAGCTCAAACACGGCATGAGCATTGAACAATCCACTAAGCTGCAAATTTGGAAACCATCCTAACAAACCATTGAACAAGTCCCTATTACGGTGGCGTGCACGTTCAAGAAAATTTTACCGTGCTCGGCTCAGGAATATTCAATAACCCTACCTCGAAAACAGTAAGTCATGCAAAACCTGGACGAGAAGCGTCCATTTTGTTGTGCCCTACCTAAGACCACGGGGAATCAGAAAGACTTCGAGTTGGCTGACCAGTCTTCACAGCGCTCTGTATGGGCATATCCCAAATCGCCAACGTCTCCTACATCGGAACTAGATAGTAATGATTGATTCCACGGAAGGTTGTGTGTAGCATTCAGGTGAGGATTGGGTGGGTGAAAACCCGAACGAGAATGTTTCTTCCTACGGGCGAGGAGCGCTCTACAGTCCGAAGGTAACTAAACAAGCGGCCTGTTGCTCTCAACTAACAGGGAAAATAAACCCCTGCTATCGCTAGATCTTCCTCATACTTACGAATGCTGATCCTTGGGGCAGAACCAGCTGAACCCCCTTCGCGAGGTATACACCTACACGGAAATCTTTCGTCCATCGAGTAGCTCCGAAGTAAAACGAATAGCGAAAGCAAAGCAGAGCCGCATGAAAACTACAAACACAGAAATACTGCGTCGGAGCCGGTCGGTAAAGTCGACCGAATTCCGCGCTGTCGAAGTCCAACTGATTCGAAGAGTCGACGCGTTGGTCGTCGCTCAAAATTTCTGCCTATATGTTAGGATGGCGGTTTTGTCGCCATCCAATCGTCGTTGGTCGTTTAACGCCCACTTTTCTTGAGTTTTTAGTTCAGTGTCCAATTGGGGACACTTCCGGAAATTCAAATTTTGACGGCTACCGTAGGCCGTCGATGTCCTTAAAGAGAGTCGGCTTCAATTAAATTTGCCGACATCAAGTTTGAACCCTCCGAGTTCTCGGAAGTTGACCATCTGCGACTTTCGTCCCGATTTTCCCATGAAACGCGAACTCTGAAGTCCCAATTTCCCGTAATTATCGCCGGATGTTCAGCGAAATGATATCCTAAACTCACAACGTTTAAACTGCTTCCGGTCCCAGCTTAACTCAAACTATCGAGAATACTTTCGGGTCACACAATTTCCTTCTTCAGTCTCAATTTGCGTGACAATCTGTTCGACTTTTGACTGTTTGCTCTTCCCAGCCCATCTCAACTCGGTGACTATTGGCTCGCCCTTTGTGGTTGTCGAGTTGCCGCCCTCCTAATTAAGCTAAATTTAATTTGGAAGGTGACCCTCGCTCATGACGACACCTTAAAACATCGAAAAAGTTCAAGCTAATTTCTGATTTTCATGCGACTGCCTGTGTTTTAACGGCTCGCAGGGGGGAACCGACGACGGGAAAGCGCCCGTCTCGAGGCCAGCGACGGGGCAAACTCTAACGAGCTTCCAACCAGTCAGGCGTCCTACTCCAAGGCCTACATGGTCCGCGGGAGGGCCCTAAAATCACCTCCGTTCGTCCTAATCGTCCGTATTTTGTCCGTCCGTAAAACTCTAAAATTTTAACGCTTCCTGTATGTGATATCCTTGTCCGTCCGTTCTTATGTTATGTCCTTACGTACATGGTTATATACGTATATATACATATATCTACACGCATACACACATACACAAACACATGCATTACACACAGCAGACACTTTGGCGTCCTGAGCGACAGAAAGGCCGCTCAGGATAAATACATATTTATAGCACACCAACAACAACAACAACACGACGACAAAGAAGACCGACCAAGAATGTCGGTTAGAGAGAGAACGAGGACAAGAAAACAAAAGGACAGCGAGGACACGAGTACGGCGTGGGAAGGGAAGCGGGACAAGGGGAATCCCGGGGGATTTCGAGGGGCTGGGGTTAGATTCGGGCCCAGGACGAAAAACGGGGCCGATCGATACCAAACACGAGGGGGAAGGACGTAGTAGCGGGTCGGAACCCACCTATGGGTTCTGATGTATATAAGTATGGGGAGCTTTAACGGGCTCTCCTGCGTTAACGGTTGGGCGGAGCGACGCTCGCCGGGCACCGTTGGACTCGCCGTGAAACGTGCACCGGTGATATCGCTGCCGGAGCGGCAGGGGTAAAAATGGTGCTAAAATCACAACGATTAGAGAGAGTAACGGCTACGGTAGGGGCGCTTTCCCCGGTTGTCCAGGGTTAACGGGTTGACCTTGACCCGCCGAGTATTTTTGGAGATGTCTCGTCGAGACGAATCCAATGAGGGGCGGTTCGCCCATTTTGGAGTTGAGAGAAAAATCTCGAATCATCTGTGCCCACTAGTGGTTGACAACAGAGATTTAGGCACCTTTGAGTGACTACAGCGGGTCAGCGGGGAATCGGACAGGGGTCCGGCGCACGTCGTTGGACACATCAAGTCACTATGAACAAAACGAGGGGTCGCATGCACCGGTTCAGAAGTGGGGTAGGACAACAAGGATGAAAAAAGTGGGGGCTTGCATCAGTCTCATGTTACACTGGGGAAGCTAAGGAAACGGGGCGATTTCATCTGAAAGAGTCCTCCAAACGGCACACACACATATATATACTTATATAGTCTGTCATAAATATATGGAAAGTAACAGTCAGGATTCTGCTTTGACAATCCAACTTAGCGTAAGTAGCGATTGTCTCTACACGTTACGAGTGAGGTTCGGGCGCTGTCCGGGGGATTCTATTGTTCAACAATGGTCCCCACACTGTTCTACCACCATGCTCCGGTTATGCAGGTTTCACAGAATAATGAGTGCAAAAAGTGGGCACTTTTGTCTCGAACAGCCGTCTGCGAGAAACTAAAATCTCTAATAGACGGCTATATGATATTTTAGTTTCTTGAAAACGGCTACTAGAGACAATCGAGAAAAAACAAGAGATTTTTCTCTTTAATGACTGCTTGTTAGATATTTAAGTCTCTAACAGATAGCTGTAAGAGATTTTAGTCTTACACAAATAGCCAATAAATACAAAAATCTCTAACAACTAGATGTTAGAGACTAAAATCTCTTGCAACTAGTCATAACAGATTAATGTCTCTAATGGCTTGCTGTTAGAAACTATTGTCTCTTACAGCCAGCTATAAAATACAATTGTCTCTAATAGCTGTCCATTAGAATTTAAAATATCTAACGGTTGGCTGTAAGAGTTTTTTGTATGTTACAGCTGGCTCTAAGAGACAAAAGTCTCTAGCAGCTAGCCCTTAGAGCCAAAGATGTGTGTCTCTAATGGCTAGCTGTTAGAGATTTTAGTATATTATGTCTAGCTGTTTACGAGATTGCATATTTAAGTTAAAGAAGTGAAATGTCTGAACCGTGACCATATATAGAGTTAATAAGGTAAAGCGATGAGGTCTGAAACTGATTATTACAAATGTCAGGGATAAAAAGTGATTGTAGCATAATCAAAGTGCGAATGAGCGTAAAGCAATATATACATATTTAGGAACACCAGCGTTATACGGTTGCAAAGTATAGCTTTTGCAAAGTATATAATATGCTGGGCCTTTATACACAAAACCAATTCCAAAGCGAAAGTGTGTTTATTTTGTCTCGGAAGTTCGTTAAGCAAATACAACCTATTTTCGAATGTAATTTTAAAGCGTCCAGAATAGTGAGTAGATGCTATCCGTACCGGCATATGATGTACAATTGAGTAAAAATCTATTAAATTTTAAAACATTAGGTTTCATATTTAAGGCGTGAGACTTAATATTTGGAGACTATAATAATCATACATATGGCTTAGGTATTTGTCTGCGTAAATCTGTTGTTACCGACCAATTGTTTGTCATCAACAAAGTCCTAACATTCGCTTCGCATTCGAGATGAGAGTTTTGGCCAGCGACTCGCTTGATCCAGTATAGGTAGGACAAATAGGTAGGGCTAACGGGTTGGGTCGAATTTTAGCAAAAGGCGGGCCTATTTCGAGCAGGCTTTGCTCTACTCTGCTTTCGTCTAGTTCCTAAATACTTAGCAATTGGTTTTATTATTGAAAGCTCACACAGGACTTCATCAACTACAATCTTTGCTTTTAATTGGTTCAGCATTTCGGTATTGAATTTTTAACGAAGAAGTGAAATAACAGCATTACTTTGTTTTATAATGCTTGCTGTGTCATATTTTATATTGAATTAGTGATTAAAGTTTTTGGTGTACGGGTTGTGTAGTCACTGTATCTGTATTATCTGCGTTTTCATATACTCTTTCATACCGGTCTATCATGGAGAAACCGGTTCCGGCGAAAATCGTGTTCCATGTGCGGTTCCGGCAAAAGGCAAAAACCCATACCGGAACCAGGATTCCGGTTTAAAAACTTTGTTTGAAATTTTCGTATTTTTGCTTCGTCTGTGGTTCATATATACGTAATATATATAGGTAATGATCAAGTTCCAATACAACAAAACAAAAGAAGATTAATTGAGCAAATTGCCATGTGAAACGTAATTAGGACACGTAATTTCAGTACCAATTTTTTATCTTGCCGTGCAAAAGTTTGTTAACAAAACCAAACCATCTTGATGGTTGTAGCAGCTATTTTACACATTCAGATGTCTGCGGGATATGTTAAAATTTAAACCGGTCCAACTCGGTAACATAGTATGGATTATTTACTTAGCTGTAAGTAGTTAGCTGTAAGTTTGGCTAACATATATTGCGTCAAGTACCCGGCAGTGCGCTTGCAAACTTTGTAAGTCAGTCTACATTGAAACAAAGTTACGTTATCTGCAACGCAACCAGAAACTGCGTTCTTGGCAATGAACAGTATTACTGAAACTGTGCGGGCAGTATAACAGTTTGTCTCATTTATAGCATTCTGATCAGAAAGTTATCATCATTATTATCTAGCTGACGGGCACTGTTTTTCAATGGTAGCCTAAACAATGTCTCTGTTCACTGATCAGACAATTATAGTATATATAACTTCATGCATTTTCTTTTAGAACCAAATATATCAATAATTTCAAGTTAGCAATATATTGATCTTTAAATAAACATTATTTGTTTCCTTAGTATCTTCAAAGTTCCAGAGAGGCAATAATGTCATTGCTATACATTGAGTTTAATGTAAAAGTTATTTTTAATACATTTTAAATCCACTGTATCTTCATTTCTTCTTTCATCTGTTTTACTATATATAAGTTTCGAAGAATAGGTTCTGGATCCGGTTTAAGTGAACGGTTCCGGTTATTCCAGAGCGGCATTTCTTTATACAAATGGTTTTCACCTTTTATTAGCATCTCTCCATTAGTGAGTGGAAACACAATGAACTTGCTAACATAGGTGAATATTCTACTGAACAAAAATTTTTGTCGAAATCCATGCACTCGAGGATGAGTTACAGTCATAGAGAAAATTATTTTCACGATTGTAATATCCCATTTGTTCCATTTTAACAAGTTGCAACGCCGAAACTGGAGTCTAGAAACCAATTGAAAATTAAAAAGCTAAAATCGGTGAGTCTAAAATGATTATAAATCTGGAAAATGCAATTTCGACGGGTATTTCGACAGTCGGTATCAATAATTCTTAAGAAAATTAAAACAGCAGATTATTAGTATTAAGTCTAATCCTGCGTAAATACATTTGTCTGCAGCAATTAATAAAAGTATCTAACAAATAGCAAGTCATTGTGAGAATTTGAACAATTGAAAATTTGTATACCAACATTTATTTTTGTCGCTATTGGATTATATTGGATTACTCTTTGCAGCTAAAAATTTTTTTAATCGGAGAAGCGTGTGGTTGTACAAAATTTTGTGTTGATTTCAAAAATCAACTCTTATGTTCCCACTCCATTTTGTTGAGCAGCTATGCTATCCTGTCATTTATTAATGTTTACGATTTACTCGTGAATCTTTATGCATTTGCCTTTATGTTTGTTAAAAAAAACTAGTACTCGCCAAAGCACCAAAATATAATCGTCTAGCTCTATTTATCTTTTTTACTATAAATCTTCTCTCACTAAAAATTACTTTAAACTTAGAATATTCTGCTATAATAAAAATAGCCGAGTACACATCGTTAGAAACGAGCACAAATCGATAAAAGGTACTAGGAGTAAAATTCGACTTCTAACAGTATAAAACCAATATACATAGTCTATAATGGTTAAGATGTAAACTCGAATTTAAACTGCAAACACGACAGTATACTATCTAATGGTAATTACTTGTAGAATTCCGGTCATAAATCTTTGCAATACAACAGGTTATTTAAAACCAATTATGACGTTTATTTGCAAAATACATAAAAACCTTTTTCGAAAAGTAGTCGTATTATCACACGGTCTACCTTACCTAGGCATTGTCTATCTTATATAAACGCGGTGCGCTTATCTTTAAAGTGTTTCCGCTATTTTATATTTCCGTTGATGACAGATAATTTCTGTTCCATCCTGACTTCAACAACCCTTAATTCTTTGATGGTATTCCATAAAGTAAAATTGAAATTTACATATATGAATACGAAGCATCATGAGAATTTTTCCAATTTCCCACACTAATTTCAACGAGTCTTATATGAAGCCAAATCATGGGTGACCTGTCTCGATACGTTGGTTTGGCTTAGTGTGGCACATCATCTATTTTGTATATAGTATAGCAATGAAGCAACGTAGCGCCGCCTACCATCTTATGTTGATGTATCGAAAAACTAATATGAAAAAGCAGGCATCCTTTTACCGATTTTACTAAGGCGAATTGCTTATTGTGACTGTGCCTGTGGCGCTTTGCGACATTATCAGGATTGGTTCGATTTTTTAAAACTTCAGCAGTTCAAGAAGATGTGTAGTGCATAAAGTTATATATTTTGAAGTTGAAGTATTTTCTGCTTCCTAGATACGTGATTCTTACAACAACTGAAAAAGGGAACTGCATAAATTCCCACAAAACAAAAAACGCTCGAGGGCCAGCACTTCTTTATTATATAGTACTAACAGCTAAAAACAGGGGAAATAATATTTCTCTAAGTACCGCCTTAAATATAATTTAGGCTTTTACCTTTGTACTTATAAAAGCAAATTTTGCTGTAAAATAACGTGGTTAGGTTACTAAACGTTTGTAGGTAACTGCAGTAGCTTTTTAAAGTTGTTGCCTTGTTAAAGCTGGTCATGATTGGCTATTTTGTGCAACTTTTCGGTAAATAGCTTGACATAGTCCTGACACCGTAGAGTCGACAAGATTGCCTAATTTTTTATGTCTATATCACTATTCGACATAAAATGTAAGACTGGGAAACTCGATGGTATGCGATATGAAACGAATGACAAACACTATAAAAATTTCGCATTTTATCTCAGATTTTTGCGAACAATAAAAGACATACAGTTGTGATTATGAATTAGCCCTACTTAATTTTGTGCCCAATATATTGAGTAAATGACATTTTCACAGACAGACTATGGATAATTTTAGCTCTAAAATGATAACGCCTATACTTTATTTCATATATAAGTTATATATATATATATAACGAGCCCAGTATATTATATACTTTGCCAAAGCTATACTTTGCAACCGTATAACACTGGTGTTCCTAAATATGCATATATTGCTTCACGCTCATTCGCACTTTGATTATGCTACAATCACTTTTATCCCTGACATCCGTAATAATCAGTTTCAGACCTCACCACTTTACCTTCAGACATTTCACTTCTTTAACTTAAATATGCAATCTCGTAAACAGCTAGACATAATAGACTAAAATCTCTAACAGCTAGCCGTCAAAGATGTTTGTCTCTAATGGCTAGCTGTTAGAGACTTTTGGCTCAAAGGGCTAGCTGTTAGAGACTTTTATCTCTTAGAGCCAGCTGTAACATACAAAAATCTCTTACAGCCAACCGTTAGATATTTTAAATTGTAATGGACAGCTATTAGAGACAATTGTATTTTATAGCTGGCTGTAAGAGACAAAAGTTTCTAACAGCAAGCCATTAGAGACATTAATCTGTTATGACTAGTTGCAAGAGATTTTAGTCTCTAACATCTAGTTGTTAGAGATTTTTGTATTTATTGGCTATTTGTATAAGACTAAAATCTCTTACAGCTATCTGTTAGAGACTTAAATATCTAACAAGCAGTAATTAAAGACAAAAATCTGTAGCAGCCGTTTTCAAGAAACTAAAATATCATATAGCCGTCCATTAGAGATTTTAGTTTCTTGCAGACGGCTGTTAGAGACAAAACTGCCCACTTTTTGCACTCATTATTCTGTGAAACCTGCATTACTTCTCGGATCACGGTACACTAGCCGGTTACGGACCGTCAAATTAACCCGACATCCGTTGTCCTTTGTAAGCTCGAAAGCTGTCGTACGTGTAAAATTAGCTCGTTTCGACCGATGATTTCCCGTGACCATTGCTCAGCATACAGCCAACACTAGGTAAACTTAATATTTTTGATTTCGGTCTTAATAAGCTTGCTAATTTGAACGTGCAGCCAGGGGCCTCCTATTCCCGGACGGTCATAACCGTCAAAGTTTTAACGTATAATTGCGGCTGCTTGGGGCTCGGTGTGATTCCCTTTTTCCTATTGGTAGGGGCTCCATGTTCAGTCTTACGCGTAGGTTGAAACAGCTTAATTCTCTCTAATTCAATCAAATAATAACGCTCGTCCCGGTAAGAACGCGGTTAATAAAGCAAAGATCATTCACTTAATGGTACACGACGTCAAAACAAATCATAACATTCTATATATGAACCATTTTATAAAATGCTACATTTCATAAGACGAACCAGTGATAAAATACGACATTTTATAAACGAACCAGTTGATAAAATACGATATTTTTATATACGAACCAGTGATAAAATACGATATTTTATATACGAACCAGTGATAAAATACGACATTTTTATATACGAACCAGTGATAAAATACGACATTTTATAAACGAACCAGTTGCTAAAATACGACATTTTATAAACGAACCAGTTGATAAAATACGACATTTTTAAATTCGAACCAGTGATAAAATATGACATTTTATAAACGAACCAGTTGATAGAAATACAAAATATGACGCGATATAGGCGCCAAGGTGTTTCGGTACGATTTTAGGTGCTGGAGTCATGAAAATCCTCTTAACGGGGCCGGAACGGGCCTATTACATAGTACAAAGTTTGACGAACTGAAGCCGGCGCCGCGGAACGAATCCCGATTCCAGTGGTGATAACGACATACGCAAACCACTCAGCTATCTTGGAGTTGTTACTCGATTTCTCAACGAAGTCAGCGAAGACACCGTGTGTGCAGAGATACTTAAGGAGACATACCTAGTTGACGCAGCGCGTTGAAATTGAAATGCGGCCCGAAGCCAATTAACAGAGCTGTACATGAAATTGTTAAATCCCAGCTAGCTAACTCAAACGATATAACGTAACGCCCATCAGATTTACCTGGGCCTCTGAAATAATAAAATAATACAGATTTGGTGAAACATTTTGCATTAAAGTATACCGTTAGACCAACCTTCGTTGATATTCAACTTTTATCGCTCTTCGTGTTTAGCCTGATTTTCGTCATTCAAATTGTTCTTTCACAGCACTGCATTCAAAGCGGACGGTAGCCTTCTTTTTGATGAAATTTAGTAAACCTGCTAAAGCATGGATCCCGAACTTTCACTCGGATCCTAAAATGACCACATCTGGAAGCCCTACTGAGCTCGTTTTCCGAACACAAGAGCTGATTTTAAGCATCGCGGACTAGACTCTTCAGAAAAGTATAGCGTTACACCAGCCTTCGTTGACATTCAACTTTTATCGCACTTCTTACCTATATGTTTAGCCTGATTTTTGTTATTCAAATTGCTTTTTCACAGCGCTGCCTTCAGAGCGGACGGTAGCCTGTTTTTTAATAAAATTTGGTACACCTTCGAAATCATGAATCTCGAACTCTCATTGGGATCCTAAGATGACCCCATCTGGAAGTTCCGCTGAGCTCGTTTTCCGAAAACAAGAGCTTATTTTAAGCGTCACGAACTTGACCCTTCGGAAAAGTATAGCGTTACCCCAACCTCCATTGATATTCAACCTATTGCACCTCTTACCTGTGTTTAGCCTGATTTTCATCATCCAAATTATTCTTTCCCTGTACCCCTACGTTACCGTGCCATTGTTATATCCTTACTGTTATTTAATGTACCTTTCCTTACAAGCTTAATCCTTGTACATATTTTGTAACTAACTTAACCGAAAATCAGTCCTTACGGACTAGTGTTCGTTTCAGGCAGCGATTATATGTTCAATATGTTAGCCCTGTCAGTCCCACGTCAGGGCCTGAGGATAACCTATCTAAAGCGGAAACGTGTGCTGTGCCGCTTGTCTACAATACTTAGTTGAACACAATGAAGAATGAGCGCGAGATAAAGGTCCACGGGAATGCTAAATTAACACGGTCATGAAAATAATCATCTAAGAATCTAGTTAACTTTAACAGAGAACAATTGAGACAAATTTAAAATAACTTCAGCGCCATCACTCTACGCGTATAGTCGATACAAACTTGCACAATTGACTCAACAAAAAATCTCAGTGAGATCGAAAATAGTGATGATACCATACCGGCACATAAATCGAGGAGTAAAGGGAACCCAACGTCACTCACCAACAAGACAGTTGTAAGATGAACACAACGCTGAAAAAACACATTGCTGCAAGGACACAAAAGCCACGTTATCCGACTAGGAAAAATAAAAGGCTCAAATTCTACATCTAAAATCAGCTGTGTAGAGGACACATCACTTTTTGAGACCTCCAAGACTTAGCTTCCAAGTAAAGTTTAGGGTCAATCCACCTTTTGGGAGATGTAAATATGTGACCCCGCCAACCATCCTATGTTGCTATTACCGACACGGAATCGCAAAAACTTGTTACGGACAAACAGGCCTGATTTCATGCAGATTCTCGCTAACCGAAAATTGGCATAATCAAGTGCCAAAAATGAGATCCTGTGTTCAACCAGAATATTGCAATTTTAGTTTGCACAAATTTTGGTTTTGGATCATGAAGTGTTCGCGAACAAATGTAATGATTGAGGTGTATATAAAGCAATTTCGTACTAATTAACATTTGGGTAAATTTCCCTTAATGTTTCCCGAACGGAAACTGGTTTGATTTGAATCGTGAGCGCTGTGCTCGAGAAGTTTTACGTGAATTTCAATTGAACAAAAAGCGTTCGTAAAAAATTTTATCCTAAAATACAAAATAGGATGGTTGATGGGGTTATTTTAAGTTTGTTTAATTGCGCATAATGAAAAGCAAATTGAGAGTAAGAGCGCAGTGAAAAAATTTGCTATAACTTCTATCCAGCTCCATAAAGCCACCAGTAAATAGTTTATTAAATGGGTTACATAATGAAGGAACGTAATATTGAAATCACATTTGACAAAAACCGTTTAAAATTGTAATTCCCGGAATGACTCGAACATTACACTTATATAAGTAATAACACATTTTGCAGCCTGCGATATATTTTAGTTGGTTGAATATGTACACCGCAACGTTTATTTTTGTGTAAAAAATTTTAACAAGGTCTAAAGTAAATAAATGCTCGAGTAGTTAATAGAAACGGAAGTTCAGCAGGGAGTGTAAAATCGTTTTATAATTACGCGTAATTAGTTGCATGATCCTATCTTCCCAATTATATTTAACTGGTTGGGTTCCATCTGAACCTCTCATACATAATGCTTCCCTTACATGTACAGTATACATAATTAAACTTAGCGCAGCCCTTCACAAAAAGCTTCTTTACAAACAAATAATGGCTTATTCAATTTCACCGTTTTATTAATAAATGCTGCTATTTAGTAAATGGTTAACTAAACTTTGAAATAAGCAATTCAATTATATAATAAAGGAAAATCATGCAGAGAAGGACTGAGATGGATGTATAGATATATTTCCAAACATCCAATCGTATCGTTATGCGGGATTCACGTTATAATGTCCCCACCACTTGGAACTTATGTGCCCCACACAGTGGCAGGCACACCCTAGACTACAGGGTGTCTTAGACACCCCTGTGTTTTTAAATAAAGTTTCAAATAAATTTCAAACAAAGCTAGCTGATAGTTTTTTTTATTTCAGACGGTGTCAATGAACCGTCGTTGCTTTTTCGTTTTGCTGAGGGTTTCCGCCACCTCGTGGGGTCATTTTACATAGGGCCTACAGAATACCCTTGAAACACCGCATTGGCAAGCATAAAACACCGAAATACTACATTGCCAAAATGAGGTATCTAGGGGTGTGCCCGACACCCTCATATTTTGTTATATGGTGTGGGGGTCACTGTCACTGTCTTTACGGTATAGTCTACACTACAGGGGGACAAAAGTTACAACTGGTGGGGTCATTATAACTTGAATCCGGCATTATTGCAATCGCAAATAAACTAATGCTATGCGTGAATAAACTTTAGTTTTGCACATCCTGGTTACTTTGTCAAAAAAACGAAATGTCGCCCGATTTTGCATCCACAAGTCTGGCAACAGTATAAGCACTTCACTGAGTATAAACAGGGGCCCGTGTGTACGCTTACATATTATATTGTACGTTTGTGTACAATCAACGAATAAAACGAAAGCTCTGTACGTAGATTCAGTTTTACTGTTACTGATGGTCTCAAGATCCCTCTTAGACTGTCCACGCTCAACTGTGTGAAATCAGTGGCATAATACTATAACTACCAAATAGACATGATCACAAGAAACAAAATTATGAGCGCGTACGCTTCAAATGCACGTAGTCACTAAACCAATATTCCATTCAAAAATGTGTGACCGCGCGAAAATAATTTTCCTACACTTTTGCATGCAAAGCTGCTACCCCGAGTTATGGAAAAATGGCGAATTTGAGGTGGGTGGTCGTTAAGATTGCGAACTGACTTAAGACAAGCCCAGCTTTCCCGTATAACAACAGTGTGATCAAACAAAATAATAAATAACAAACTTATGCGTGAGTAAACTTAAGACGACTCAACCAACCATACTATTTTGTAACAGCCGATGCCGAATAGCAAACCATTGCTTCGAAAAAACACAGAATTTTAATTGTTTTCCATTAACCGAAAATAATTGGGAAATGAAATCTATGTGCCAGAAATTATACCTTCTGATCAAACAGAATTTTGGCGATTTTCAGATTGCAGAAATTCGATTCCCTAATGCCTATCAGGTTTGCATATGGATTACTTAATATTCCGAACAAATCGACCCTATAGTTAATCTTGTGGTGTTCTCGCCCAAAACCCGCTTATTTCAACTTCAACAAATTTTCATTCTCTGAGATTTCAATCACAAAGCTGTGTGTTCTCGAACAGTTTCGCGACGAATTTAAATTTAAGTTTACTTACGCATTAAAGGCGACCGCAGCAACAATCCGGTTTTGTAATATACGATATCGAATCACAAACGCTTGTTCAAAAAATACTTAATTTCACCCGGTTTTTCGTTGAAAGAAAATTGGCAATTAAATCCAAATGCTCGAAATTTTACTTTTCGAACAAAATCTCAGCGTTTTCAATTTGCAGAAATTCGTTTCCCCAATGCCTAATCAAACGCTTGTTCCGATAAAATAATATTTTATCCTGTTTGAACTAAGCGTTCGTGAATAAATTTAATACAAAAGCGACGTCACAAGGAAATCGGTCCCATAGTTAAGCTCCAAGTTTTCGTGAACAAAGTCGGCTTAATTCAAAATGTACAAATTTTCGTTCTTAAATATTTAAGTAATTTCACTTGACTGTTTGTGAACACAAAATGGTTAGATATAAATTGCAGAGCGTTTGTTCACGGACAGTTCTGTGCCAAACTTCAACTGACTATAAAGCATTCCATAACCATTTTATGCAAAATAAGATACGATGGTTGGTGGGATCATCTTTAATTTATTCGCACATTATTTACCGTAATCAGTTTAAAACCTTGTCTCTGCTAGCCAAACGAATAATGATCTACCACAGTTCTACGTCTGCTGAAAATATTACCGAAGACCATGAATGAGGGACACCGGTCCCAAGAGACGTAGAATTTCACCAGTGGGCATGAAACGGAAGACACAATGGCTTTAATAGAATTATTAAATCTATAATCGGGTTTCAGTGAAAAAATGTCCATTTTTATCAAGTGTTACAGGACAAAAGCAAGAAACTGTGCAAGGGAGATTGAAAAAAGAGTACAAATTTTTAGCAAAAAGCGTGTTTTTGTCAAGG
Organism: Trileptium ribeirensis; assembly: GCA_030248225.1. NCBI lineage: Eukaryota > Metazoa > Nematoda > Enoplea > Enoplida > Thoracostomopsidae > Trileptium > Trileptium ribeirensis. Next base: position 54,329 of record JASANE010024941.1, on the reverse strand, counting down.
GGTACCAAAAATTTGCAGGGACTGAGAAAATATATACATAAGCCTACAAGATTTACGCTACAAAGCAGAGAAAAACGTATGAATACCCTAATCAAATGTGCCAGGCATTTACATGGTAATTTGCTGGAACGCAGCGTTTCTAAGACGAAAATAACGTATGTTTCTAAAAATGTTCGGCAACATTATTCATGTGAGAAACCACACAAAAAAAGCCAAGACTGCATGTATACTGCATTAAAAATTTCTACACATTGCTTACATTTGGTTATTCTGTTTATTCGCAACCCGATCAGTCGCGCAAAAAGAAAACCTAGGTGGCAAAAACTTAACCACTCAGTGTTTCCATGCCTCAAATACTAAATATGCTGGCATCTCCCAATTGTGTAGCAACTCCTCTGGCAAAAACGAGTGCCCTGCGGCAAAAAGCCCCTGACAAAATTTTTGGCCCCTATGATAAGAACACCCCAGATGACATAAAAAAATTAACAAATTTTTTACAAGAATCCCTCCCTTCCGATAGTTAAACATTTGACTAATGCAAGAGTAATTTAAGATGCGCCACCAACCATCCTTTTGTGACACCATGTACAAAACGCTGTTAGAGAACAAAATTTGGATTTCAATAGCCGTATATATATATAATTTCGACATTTTTCTGTTCCATAAAGCAATTAGCGAATGCAATTCGGTCCATGTGCTTTAACAGCAATGTGTTCGCGCACATTTTCAAACTATAATGTATGAAATGTAAAACGGACTAATTTCTGTTTTTATACAATTAATAATGACATTTTGTGTTCAGTGAACAACGAAATAGCAGTTGCTTTTGACAAAAGAGTGGTAAGCTGCGCAGCTTCAGCTTACTCATGCATAATTTCAGCAAAAAATGGTTGAACTATTTTTTTAGCGTTTTTGCTGGAAAACATTAAACTTTGACATTTCAGCGTTCATACCCCTGGCATTCCTCACATGTCAGTTCATGCCCAATGGAAAAAATTTTCATCGAATGAAGAAATCAGAATATGCACAAACATAACCGTAATAATTTGAAAATTTAAATATACAATAAATTTAGATTTCACTGCGTATGAAACCTGTGTTGAAAGACTTTAAAAACCTAAACCACAGTATTTCATGTGAATACCTATTTTAAACATTATAATGTATAAAAATTAGCTCTAGAAATTCTAGTATCAACAATACTGTTTTCCCGCTTCTCGGCTAAACATCTGAATTATTTTCGCTGCCTTGGCTCATTTGACAATGCCGTTGGATATTAATCAGTTAAAAAGTAATTGGTACAAAATAAGTTTGTCCCAGAATGAAACAAATTTTAAGAACCTTTATAATAAAAATAATCAACAAGCATTGTATCGTAATACTATAAAAAGCTTCAATTTCTGCACAACAAAACGATCATTATACAGATCACAATCAGGAACGAATAACTATTATAGCTCACGTCATAACCAATAACTAATGAAGAAATTGGAATGATGTGTCCGAAGAGACGCACCTATGAATTGTCACCGTACTTATCGGATAGTTTGCCAACAAGCTCTTTGTGAGACATTTCCGATTCATCAGACACCTGTAGCGCGATTATTTTACCAGTACCAAGGGCAGCTTTAATTGCAGATGCCGAAGATGCATAGACCATTTTCTTCTTAATACTTGCACCATCTGGGCAGCTAAAACAATTCTAGCAGATCGTTCATACACAAATCCATCGCGTTAGCATAGCGCAAGATACAAAATATGCATATTTATATACGTCCAGATCAACATATCTCTCAGCAATAAAAAAGAAATTTATTTTAGAGGCAAATCTTTTTCTCCAGGTGTGATGTCTTATAATTTGGCGTAAGCAATGTCGTGATCAACAGTGTGCGACCGAATTTATCACAAAATTAAGCGCCATTTAGCATCACCACAGGTCCAAGATGAACACTAAGAAGAATGTGGCACTTACGTATGACACACTGCTTGAGTGATGCGGTTAATTTTGCATCATTTATCAACCTTTAGAGCGGCGGAACAAATTTCTAACTTTTACCTTATCCTTACCATTATTTTTGTTCCAAATTCCGGCACTAAACAAAACGTTTATTTAATGTTCAAATTAGAACAAAAGTAGGTGGGTAGGGCATGGTCAAGAAGTCAGGAAACGGTAACAACAAGAATGTTGGCAATTTGTCCCTAACTGGTACAAATGACGCATGAATCATCCGCGTCATCCTAAAACACACATAAAGTGTGACAATTTTGTTAATATAACGTAAACGTATACAATATTTTTACAAAGAAGATAAACAAGGCATGTAGTACAAATTTCTTTTATATAGATTAGTAGGAAGACTTGTTTTATTACATACCCGGGGTTTCCATGCGGCACCTGAAACACAGGCGAAAATTCGTACTCAATTGCGACCCAAGAGAAGGGGGAAGATCCACATATTTTAATTCATTCAAAGCAGCTTTTACATCTGCGATAACAGCTTAAAATCTAAATAATTATTCTAAATAGACACAGAGCCACCAAAACATCATATTAGTTGATTTTGATGCCGAAATTATCGTATTTGTTTGTCGTATTTATTTTCGACCAAAAAAGTTGTAATCTGAATAAAGAAATCCCTCCTGGAAATTGAGACGTTCGAAACTTGGAAATACCGATACAATTTTAGATACCGAACATTGCCATACTGACGGCATTTTGACCACCTCTATAAAAATATTAGATAACAATGTGAAGCACCGAGACGCTTCAATAACAAGCTAATTTAATTAAACATACAAAATATATCAACGTGAACTCTACTGCACATATCGAACGAGCCAAAAAGCGCGAAAACTGCGAATCATACGTGAATTTATTCACCTTTGCTTAAAAGTCAAGTTATATTTTCAATACGAAACTGTTACTTGCAGTTTGTACAAGTTACACAAAAAATCTCTAAACAGAAAGGAGTAGCAGTAATTCCGAAGTTTCGGTTTCACGTCTTTTGGATACCTTCATAGTTATCAAAATATTTTCTGTCGTTGCGTTCACTCTGGTATCTTTGATTAGGTTTTTCATTTTCTAACAGCCTCCATCGAGATTGCAGAACGTAGTGAAGCATAGGTACACCTACGCCTTTTGCATGCACAACCAATCAGTTTTCGACAGCATACCTCGATATGTGGATATCATACAATACTGCACAAGTTGAACAAAACTAACACCAACAATAAGTTGCTCAAACCACTATGTGCAAGCATCAGCCTCCCAGAGGACGTAACTAGAAATTTTAGATCGATGAACCATGGTGGCACCATATCCCCGTACCTATAGAACCATTATGGATCGCAGAACAAAATCAAAACGGGCAATGAGTTTGTGATGCCCGAAAACCCCCAGTTAAAACTTTTCAGCCGTCCAGGACAGCAGATCAAACTTTCGAATTTTGGGTCGAGGAACCATGGGGGTGCCATACCTCAAACCCCATGAATCGAAGACTTAGCTGAAAAACAAAAAAGAGACATCGGCATTTATAATTTTACTATGAAATAAAACCAAACAAAGAAAAAAATTAGAAAGTTAAGATAAAAATAGTCTTGCTTCCGTGAAGGGTACTAAAATCAGGTAAAAAAACCTTTATTTTGCTCTCTGACCCCGAACCTTAAGGGCGCCATACCCTCGTACCCATGTTACCATGGGTCACATAGCAAAACCAACACCGACAAAGAGTTTACCATGCACGAACACCCCCAAGTGAAACTTATAAGCCGCCCAAGACGACGCAATATATTTTCAAATTTTGGGTCGAAAAACCAGTGGGGCGCGATACCGCAGTACCTCAAACCCCATGCAGAACCTGAGCCTTAATCGAAAAACAAAAAAGAGACATCGGTATTTATCATATTACTATGAAACAAAACCACCCCGAGAAAATAATTTTAATATTAAGATAAAAATAACCTTGCTTCCGTGAAAGGTACTAAAACGGGGCGAAAAATCCACGTTTTGAGCTTTGACCCCGGAACCAGAATCTAAATCAAAAAACGCTCGGGAATGTACATGTAAGTCCTATGCTAGTTCGAATGAGCCCAAGATCATGAAAATAGGTTAAGTCGTTCCCGAGTTATTGTCGATCACACACAGATGGAATTTAAAACATTTCACCACTGCAACACACAATCTCCACTACGTTCTAAATACCGAAAACAGGCTAAACGCTGACACCTTAAGACAAACCAAATTTTGATTCAGTATGTTGCAGAGCCATTTTCTATATAACTACACCTGCGAAATAAAAAAACATAATATTATTCAATTTTGATTGAGTTGAAACGAGCGATTCGACCAATTATTCTTACTATCTGTGACAGTTGTAAAATTTGATAATGCCCGTTTTTGGGCTTTTAGCATATATAACTGAACTGTGACGGGGCAAATAGATTCGCCCAATAGTTCATCGATAACTTGAAATCTTTGCAGGGTGGCCCGTTTCAGTTGTTTGGCCTTCTCGGGGTCCTTTCAAAAAAATTCGGGGGTCTATGTTCAGCGTTAAACAAAGGTAACAAATATCAAAATACACATATTATAACTTATTAGCACAGTTGCAATTAAAAAATTGTGCCCAGCGTTGCAATTAAATGATTGTGCCAACGCAGGAAAATACCAGATAACAGCTGAACTAGCAGATTGATAGTTCGACTGGTCTCTCAAAATTGGGCTGTGGGGTTATGGCATTTTTCGGTTCCCCCTGGCAAAATTTTGGGCTCCCCCCAGATCACCGCCTCTAGAAAATTTTTTAGTTTCCATTCGGTCCAAAGTACAAAAAGATTGATCAAAATTTGTACTAAAATTCCGTTCTGAAGCCATAAATTTCGTAAATTTTGTCAAAATTTGCTTCACAATAGCTTTGTCCTTCATCAAAAGTGTTTTGGCAGTGTTTCTAACACGATTTTTAACAGTTCTTCTCTTGGCAAAATGTCCCCTGGGAAAATCGGGAGCCCCCGCTTCGAAACTAGGAGGTGTCCTGGTTCATGCCGGATGGCAAAATTTTAGCGCATGGAGAGCCCAGTTCGAAACATTTCAAAAAATATTCCACCGCAAAAAAGGATTGAGTAAACCCAACTGAGCAGATGGTCCTGAGCAGATGTTTTGACTGCGGAGGCAAGGGTCGTCATGCCCAATTCTACGCCGGGTCGTGGCCGTTCCACTGTTTGCAATTTTAATGTCTTTGGTACAGTAGCAGCTGTTTGCAGGCAATAGTTTCCCTGAGACCAGTGCAACCCATTTCCCAGCACTTTGCAAACAATAGTTTCCTTACCGATTTCTTGAATTTCGCGTGGTGCGACCACACAGCCTGGTAAGTAAAGGTGAAATGAGGTTTTGCTGCCAAAAACGTGAAATTTGTAGGGTTATTATATGCGAAAAATCAACTGTAACAGCAATACTTACATTTTTGATTCGGGAGTTGAAGTCGAGAACATGGGACACGATGCAATAAAAAATTCAAAAATCATTGAAATTTGTTTCATGGTTTTCGGGCGTTTCGGGGCTGCGGCCACCCAGTGTTTAACTGCAGCATTCCCGATAGCGCAAAGTCCGATACCAACGTACCCCGAAAAAGCGGGTTAAAGCGGCTCGGCTCCCAAAAAATCACATTACTTTCTGCAACACGCCAACCAGTGTACATAGAGAGTCAAATTGAACTCATTTTGTAGAGCAAATAGGTCCCCCCTATTAGAAGGTTCGAAAATGGGCCGTGAAAAAAATACACGAAAAGACAATACCTCCACAACCGTTCGAGCTAATAGGTGTTTGTGGTCTCATTTTGTACAATTTTCCTTGTAAAAATTTCACAATGGTGTGCTCCTATTGTTATTTTTTACTTTGCAGGGTTGGGCCAAAAGAGTTTTTCAATGGGCCTTAGGACCCAAAATACATGAAAACGGATATAATCGCTCAAGATATATAAAGTGTCTTTGGTCTAATTTTGAAAACCAATTCATCCTCTATCTAGCTGAAAATGATGTGCTGCTATTGTCACAGTTTACTTTGCAGATTATGTCAAAAAGTTTTTGATGGGCCCTTGGGACCCAAAATAAACTAAAATGGTAACATCTCCGCAGCCGCTCGAGCTATATAGGTGTTCTGGTCTTATTTTGTAGTACAACTCATGGTTCATTTTAACTCAGGGAAACGAAGCGAGCTAAACGAGCGGAGTTTCCATTGAGGGCGCTCGGGGGAAATTGGTGAAATTTCCTTTTGTCTGTTTCTATCATTCATAATTCATTTTCGGGTGAACGGATTTCGATAAATTTTTTGTTTGATAGGATGTGTCCTTTAGCTTAACAAGAACAGACCCGACCCCACCTTCATAGTCAAAATTGCAAAAAATAGGCTTTGTCAAATCTATTGTTTCGCAGCCCATATCACACCACACAAGCTTCCCAATCATAAATTCCAAAAACGACGACTCATCCAGAACCATATTATGGAGTTCTACAATTTGCTGTTCACGACTTGTAACACCACTACCTGGGCCGCTGTGAGCCCGAATATGGATCGTCGACCATTTGCCAGAAATAGCGATTTTTTTAATTTTCGGCGTGTTTTTACCTTACAGTGAGCACTTATTAAGTTAAGGTTATCAAGTGCGCTGCATACGATGGTTGTGATATCCAGAGTGTAACTCGACTATATTATACCATTTCACGGGGTTTCGATTGTTTTACGGTCGACTAATCCCATTTTGAAAGTGCTCTTTTTCATCTCCTTTATTATGTATTGCGTGCAGGGAATCAAGATTTGTCTATATAGGTTTTCCGGTAGGTTGAAAACGAGCATTTGGTTATTTAGACACCAGCACAAATACTTGCTGTGGTGTGAGCTGTTTTCGGTGGTTTTAGGGTCGACGAGGTTTTATGGTTTTCAATAGATTCAAGGTTCAAGAGGTTTTAGGGTGGTACATTAATCAAACACATCTTGATGCAGGTGATTAAACAAAAAACTTAAAAATGAAACCGCACTAGCCAAGTTTCACCCTCGCTTGCGAGTTACTAGTTTGATGCTCAAATGTAAATCTCTAAATTACATATTCAAAACTATGATAAGACAAGCTACTAGTTATAAATAAGATATAATTATCATGTATTATGTATGTCCATGTAGAAAACAGATTTTTACAATATTCTCTGTAACAATGATTCAAAATGGAGTTTAGTTTGTTAAAAACGCTAATCATTGGTGAACTTATAAAAATATTACCAATTACTGTTTCCAACCACGTAAAAGTTATCTATGTTACATACTCCTGAGACGAAGTATAGAACGATATGTGAGACTTACAAGAATACATGTCAGGAATTTAGTTTACGTCAATGAGTTTCTGCATCGCAGTATGTAGTATTGATATTCAACTCGACCTTAATCTCTTATTCCAGTGTAAACAATTGTTTAGCTACTTGTGTTAGTGGTTGGCGAATCATTCTTGTCTTACAGGTATTTTTATTTTATTTACAGTTCGCAGATACTCTTGATTTTGCAAATGTACTTATAGCCAAAAATAACACTCACTAACATTTGTTAGAAACATTAGAAACACTTGTTTGCAATATTTCAGCGACTGAATGAAAATCCTTTCTCAGCGGGTTCAAAGAATGCAGCGTCTTGCTTCTTTCCTATATTTTAGTGAGCTAAATAAGTAACGATATATTGTAAAAATCTGCCCTCCGTAAGGGTTCAATCTTTTCAGGAAATTTTTCACATAACGTTATTGTCTCTGTTCTGTTTCCATAAAAATATAAAATTTCGTTTGTATATATGTTTATACTTAAGGAAATTTGTATATATATATATAGTAGGGTGGGGTGAATCCGGACACTTTTGACAAACCTTTTGTTTTCTAGATGGTTACAAGGCTTAATCGGATCATACATATACCTGTTCAATGTTGTTGCCCGCCGGATAGATGGACATTATAACATCCATGATTAGTTATCTACTCATCAAAATATATTTCAAAAACAGTACCGTACGGATTCACCCCACACGGGGTGAATTCGGACAGTCGTGGGGTGAATACGGACACTTAGTAAAACCTGACTTAGTAAAACCTGGTGATAGACAAGAAGGCAGTGGTAGTAACTGCTATATATGCTACCGCGTTAATAGCTAATTCTCAATAATGCCGAACTCTGTTGTTAGGGTTACAATTTGGAACACTGATGTCACTGCGTCCGGTTTTACCCCACTGACCTTGTTAATTTTGGATTTTATCTCACCTGTTGATTCTTTTCGTTGATTCTTGACCAAAAATCAATTGACTTGATCATCTTGACCAATTTGTGGCCGTGGAATCGGTTGATTATGACGAGTCGATGTATCGAAGTTATATATTTCTCTCGATGCTTGACCCAGTCCCCACCCCATCCTGAGCATACGCTCGTTCGCCCCCACCCCATACCCATAGTCAATAAGTGATAAATTGTTCCACCAGGCCGCTTTTTTTGACGCGATGGTGGAGCTCCCTTAGTTGCTTGTCAAGTGAAGACAAATCATATGGAACTGTACCTTCGACTTCAATAGGGCCATACAATATCTGTATGCCGTTGACGTCGGATATGTCTTCTTTTGCCCGTAGGTTCCATTTGCAGCCCGGTGTGCGTTCCAAGAAATTGAAAGTGAAAAGGGCTTCGCGTTGGTTTTTGGGTCGAGTGATGGCATCAGGTTGGCCTACATACCGACCGATTGCGAATGTTTTGTCGAAATACACAGCGTACAAACCGCCCCCTTTGAGCGATTTCCGTGCTTCATCGAGGACTGCCATTAGTGGTCCCTCGATGTCACCGTCGGATTCTTCTGATTCGTCTTCGACTTCAAATCCGTCGCTGCTGATGCTTGAAACTGAAGGGGACTTAGTGCGCCGTTTGGTTTTTCTTACTTTTGGTTTTAATTTCGATAGCTGTCTCTCCACACTCTTCGACTCCTTATCTTTTCGTAGTTTCTCCTTTTCTTCGAGCAGTTTGATCATGTCGTCGTGTGTTAAAATTGAGCCGGCACCACTAAGTTTTCGGCGTTTTGCTGCTGGCTGCTGTTTATTGCGCACCGCAGAGATCGATTGCATAAGCTGTGTCTCGAACGGCGACAACTGACTGCTGGTTGCTGGTGTTTCGGGGCTGCTTATGGATGGGGAAGTGCAGAGTTGGATACTGGTTGCGGCCACTTGAGCCGATGAACCGGATATGGTTGCTGTTAAGGACTTAGCAACCGCCGGCCTGGCGGTGCTAGCAGATGCAGCTGTAGGCCGCGGCGGGCTTATGCTTCTAGGAGTCGCGGAGTTGACGTTATGTCTAGCCGGACTGACCTGCTGCGCGTAATAGGACTGCAACTGGGCAGGATTCAACTTTTCAACTGGAAATCGGTTTCTGTCACATGGGAAGATTCCTGTTGACCTAAAACCCGAGACAATATTCGCCTCTGTTAGTCCTTTAGGCCATACAGCATTCAGCGTCTCGACGAAGGCGCTTTTGGACATGCGCATCTTCTGCGAACTGCTAGTCGCTTCGAGCCACGATGTCTTAAGAGGTTTGAAACAACATTTATCAAGTGGTTGGAGTAGATGGGTCGTGTGGGGAGGTAGACGGAGGATGCAGACATTATTTCGGCGGGCATTTTTCATCAAATCTACGCTAATGTGGCTTTTGGCGCCGTCGAATACTAGAATCAACGGCCGTTCTTTCACAGATCGACAAAATCTATCAAACCACATTATAAATTTTTCCCTTGTCATCCAACCTGTATCAGTGCAAGTGAGGCTGGTTTCAGGGTCGACAAGAGCAGCGTCTCCAATCCACGTGCTTTGGACTTGCTTACCGGAAAAAATTATTAACGGTGGAAGACAATCACCACGGGCAGACACACATGCGAGGACGGTAACGCAATCACGCCCAGAACCCTCGATGATGAAGTCGATTTTTTCGCCTTGTTCAGCGAGAACTTTTTTGGACTTCGGGTCATAGAAGAATGCCGATTCATCGCAATTCCAAACCTGTCCCGGTTTGTCGCTTAGACCTAAGTCTGTGATGCACTTTTCGAGGTCGTCGAAAAATCCATAAATGGAGAAAGGGTCTGACTGTGCGAAGACGCGAATTTTTTGAATCGGTTGTCCGACTCGCAAAGTTATGTGGTTGTCGACACAAAATTTCCGTAGCCAATCGTCGTTTGGCCTTTTATCTTTAAATCGGCAATATTTTCTCAAGTATTGGCCTACTTCGTTTGTGGCATCATAGTTAGCAATGACAAATTTTTGGACTTCGTTTTTCAACTCTGTCCGGCTTAGCCCAATACCGCAACGTGCCATGGCTTTTACCGCAGCCGCGATGTCCAGGACCGCGGACTGAGGAAGACTTGGCTGACCGCCTTTTTGCTGAACAGGTCTATCGCGCCTTGCAGCTGCAACACGATCGGAAAGAGTACTTTTACTAATATTATGTGTTTCTGCTGCTGTACGAATGGGAATATTGTTTTTGATAACGTCATTAATAGCCGCTTGTAACGCATCCAAACGAACGGGTTCCGTTTTGCGATTGTATATTCGGGGCATTGTAGCATTTAATTAGTCTGAAACATGTATCAGAAAAAGCAGTTATGTCCGGATTCACCCCGCCTCTGATGGCGGGGCGAATCCGGACACGGGGTGAATCCGGACATGACCCTATTTCCTAACGTTCCACGGCAAAAGCGGTGATCCATGTCTAACAACAATAGAACGTGCTAGGGTATAAACAAGCAACCAGGGTTTGACCATCTATTTCTAGAAAGGCTGGAGCCAAAAAGGTTCCACTGCAGTTTTGATAGGTTTTTCGGGGGTGATTTCGGACAGCAAGATTTGGAACATTTTTGCTAAACCACTGGATCCCCAATAACGATGTATTTATGGTATATAATAGCAATGGTGGGTGCAGACTGCTGACGTTTATCTGGTTTCGCGACAAGCATCTTCTGTGTTGCATGCGAATGTATGTCCGGATTCACCCCCACCAAACCATGTCCGGATTCACCCCACCCTACTATATATACTGGCCTGTCCACAGCGGGGTGGGGACACACACTTTCTAAAACCCCATGTTCGTGACATTCCCCCCCACTCGGCCGAAACCCCTATGTTCAACTAATTTTAGAATTTTTTGTCTGAAAATTTATGTTTTTGGTTTGCAAATGGTTTTTTTAATTCATAATATAGTTACCATTAGTTACCACTATTTATAATGCTAAAATATAGTTTTTAGTTTGTGTCACAGAATTATATGTATTAACTTTTTGGATGGGCAATTTGATTACTGGGTCATCAACCTATTTTTTATTGTACCTCTGGTCGTTTCGAGATCGCAGTATCTACATTCTATCGCTTTATTCCTTCATAAATGACCAGTTTTCGTTGGAGAGGAGTGAGCCTCGTGAAAACGAGGCCAGAGAGGTTGAAAAAACAAATGTCAGTGGAGCCTTTGCTTGAACGATGACCAGGATTATGCATTCACAACAGTGGAAGCTACTGTCCCAGAAACGCACAGTTCTGTGAGAAAAGAAATGAAGACGAACATCAAGACGAGGGATGCCGAGTCTGGATATCCAGGTGTAAAAAATTTTGAAACATCTAAATCGGCAAAACCGTGAGTCATTTTAAACAACAGAACATCACTGCGAATTCAATGAGTGGCGAGAGATTGCAGTCCCAAATATTGCATCCTATCTTCATAGTTCCAACGTCGCATCTCTGGACGAAGGTTAGTTACGTGACGCTGCACGTGTTCAATCGTTGTGATGTCGCGTTCGAGATAAGGACACCAAACGTTCACAGCATATTCGAAATAACGGCGAATCAACGAGCGATGCAGCTGCAACCGATGCTGAATGATTCGACGTATTGTGTTCATCACTCTGTGGGCTGTAGCAGCAACAGCGTTGCCGTAAGCAAAAAATTTCAGACTATCATACACAACAACACCTAGGTCCTTCTCCGATTCGAATTCCACCAGTAGATCGCCCATCAAAGAGTCAGCAGCGCTCGGATTATCATAACCACAATGCATAATATAACTCTTATCACCGTCGATGGACAGACGCCACTGTTCGCAGAAGAATTGGAGACCAAACAAATCAAACTGGACTGAATCAAAGCCTATATCGCTGCACTTTCGAAGGATTCGCCTCGCTAAGCGAAGACCACCCGCGAATTTGTAGATGCTACATGACACGTAGTCATCAATGTCCTCAATAAAAATCAGAAAGAGCAGCGGACCCAATACGGACACCTGAAGAACTCCGCTACAAACGTCAGACAAGGTATAGGAAGCCCCATTTACATAAACGTATTGCCGACGATTAGTCAAGTAACTATGGAACCAGGCAAGCAATGTATAGCCAAATTCCATACATTTCTAACTTCGTGAACAGCGCCTCAAGATTCTTAGTCAAACGCCTTCCGGAAGTCAACGTACACTACATCAAGTCAATATCTCTCTTTAGTTGCAAAATTCATATATCAAGCAACTGTGTTGTAGTTGACCGCTTTGACATGAAACCATGTTGTGTCCAATATATTAAGTTGTTTGACGTAATATGCAACAACTTGTCACGAACAAGGGTTTCGAAAACCTTACTAATCGACGATGTAAGACTTGTCGGACGGTAATTACAATTAGAGCGATCACCTTTTTATGAATTGGAACCACGTGTCCGAGCTTTCAGCAGTCCGGAAATACTCCAGCTACTATTGATAGATTAAAAAGCTCCGTCAGCGGCTGGGCGGTTACTTGCCTAGTGTTAAACAAAAATGTGTTGGTTATTCCATCATGTCCCGGCGATGCTTCAAGTTTTATCTTCGACAGCACAGCTAGCACTTCCTCAATGCTCAACATTAAAAACTGATGAAAAATACATATTGGAAAGTTCGGAGTCCTCTGCGGATGCAGCAGACATTGAACCGTCACAACGTTTCATTGGGTCAACCGTGGTATGCACCTTCTTCTGTCTCTTCAAAGCATATGCGAAGAAAGATTTCCGATCCCTATTTATCAGGGAATAACCGGAACCGGAACCAGCAACTGGAACCGTCCATTTAAACCGGATCCGGAACCGGAACCTGGTCTTCGAAATTTATATATAGTAAAACAGATGATGGTAGAAATGAAGGTATTGTGGATTTAAAATGCATTAAAAATAACTTTTACATTGAACTTAATGTATTGCGATGATATTGCCTTTCTGAAACTTAAACGAGACTGAAGAAGCAAATAATGTTTATTTATCGATCAAATATGTCGGTTTTTGGACATTCAGAGCAAAAAATGTCTTCCACTATACACCGTTGCGTATACTGCGTCAAATCGAATGTGCTTACAAAGCTTGGAGCGTAGAATGCACACTTTCGCTCTGTCTCCAGTCGCCTTCCTTTACTACACATATGTTTGTTACATGTTAATCAGTAGGAAACTTGAAATAATTGGTTTATATGATTCTAAGAGAAAATAATAGATAGAAGGTAATTTTCTGATCAGTGGTCAGGGACACTGTTTAGGCTAGCGTTGGACAAACAGTGCCCGTCAGTTAGATGATGATGATAACTTTCTAATCATAACGCTATAAACGAGACACACTGTGATGCTGCTCGCACAGTTTCAATAAATACAGTTCATTGCCAAGAAAGCAGTTTCTAGCTGCGTTGCAGATACGTTAGTTTACTTCAATTTAGCCTGATTTACCAAGTTTGCAAGCACATTGGCGGGTGCTTGACGCAATATATGTTAGCCAAGCATACCCTAAGTACTTCTGCGTAAGCCATACTCTGTTACCGAGTTGGACCGGTTTAATTCAAACGTATCCCACAGACTTCTGGATGTGTAAAATAGCTGCTACAAGCATCGACCTGCCTTGGTTTAACAAACTCCTACAGGTTATGAAAAATTCCTGCTCAAATTATGTGCCCTACTTACGTTTCACACGGCAAATTGGTTAGTTAATCTTTTCTTTTGCTTGGTTGTATTGGAGCTTGATCATTGTATAATATATATTACATATGTTTGGATTATAGGATGAAGCAAAAACGTGGAAAATTTCAAACGAAATTTCTAAACCGGAATTCCGGTTCCGGTATGGTTTTTGCCCTTTGCCGGAACCGCAACCGGAACACGATTTTCGCCGGAACCGGAATTCCGGTTATTCCCTGCTATTTATATTATCAGCCAACAAATATTCATATCTTCGAGTCCACTCACGAATGTGGTTGCTTCTGTGGACTTCTCAACATATATCTACCATGCTGTTTCCGATTTAACGCGTTTAAAACGGCGAAAAGCGTTTTGCTTCTCTCTAAAGGAAATCCAACACAGACCGTCCGCCCAAATTGGCTTCCGAAGCAAACCCCCAGTTGTTTTGTCTCACAAAACAACGGATAGTTTCTTGAAAAATCGCTGCAAAGCACGAAGAATTTCCCAATCAAAGCTCGCAATAAATGTACCCATTTCAACCCATGGAGCTCTAGCCCAACCAAGAGGTTTCCCACCCCGGCGATCAAGATGAGAAACATTGGTAGTGTTCGTAGCAAGACGAAACTGAATACAATAGTGATCCGACGACTGCAAAGGCGCCAATATATCTACTACATTGCTTTATCACCATTAGTAAACACTAAGTCTAATATATTTGTTCCACGGGTACATTGCTCAACATGCTGAGTCAAACCAGCGTCGATAGTGCATTCCATGAACGCGTGATCGTGTTGCTGCCGTGAAAAATTTAACCAATCTATTGTCGGCTTGTTGAAGCCGCCACAAATACACACCAACCAATAGTTATCCAAACTGCAAATATATTCAATGGTACGATACAGATGATGATCATTTAAGACGGAAGAAGACGGTGAGCGGTAACCACAGACAAGGACACAATCGGAAGAACCAATTTCGCAGCAGACAAAATCTTCGATCGCGTCCACCAACACAATGGAACAGGAAACACAAAGCCGGTTTGACGAGAACCATAGCCCCGCCTGCCCCGTCTACATTGTCGGTCACACCGAAACAGTGAATAACCGGAGATTGTCATCACGTTGTCATCGTTGTATTCATCGCCATTGTCATCGCGTATCGAATTTTGAATCTTTATTCATTGAGTGCATAATAATCCATCCAGGTTATCTTTTTAGAAGTGACAACTGGCCGAAAAATGGCGAGTAAATGTGTGAAAACGACATAACGCAATCAATAACGTGTTGATGCATTCTGGTACATGTTCGAGATTATTCACAACTTGAGAGCATTTCGAAATAGTTCCATTTACCTTCTCTTACTGCAGTCATAACGGGTTTGATTTTCATTGGGCATAAGATGCGGCTGTGTGCATAACTTTGGCTACGACTTGTCGCGAAAAGTGATGACTCGTCGAGCCGAAGTGATGATCCGAGTTTCGCGCTGGTAATTTATTGTTTATAATCACGTAAAGCTGATATTTACATTTGCAGTCACTTAATTACTACAGCAGGCTATATTACCACATTTACAGATGAGAGAAATTTATAAAAATATGTCAATCACTGGCACGAACGGAATACTTACATTTGAAGAAAAATTATCTTGTCCATCTTTGAAACGCCAGCCCCTTGTCGCATTATCGATAGTTTGAAATCGAATGCTGCGTAGCGACATTCTGTTAGGTCATTTGTGAGCGATTTGAGGTCTGCTAGAAACGCTTCGTAAGCAGCTTTCGAATTGTCCGAATAGTCCTCTTGATCTTCCGGACTGTCGTATTCACGTGTTCGCTCGACTACAATTTCCTTCCCCTACAGTAACAATAAATTCACTACTAATTACTAGCGCAATGAGGGTAAACTCTGCCGGTACGGCCTGTCTGGGTTCATTTCCCATTTAAAAGTTGCAAATTTAGCGTCCTTAACCACTTTTAAAATACCCGAACGATAGCTGGAATTTCGCAAGCGAGGGTGGCTTCATCTATAGTGGTCATGTGTAATCATCTGCAACAGTTAAATTGGGGACTATAGAGTACTGTAACCGTCAGAAAACAATAAAAGGGTTTTGTCTGACAACTGGCTTTAATCATGCTTATATACTTAAAAAGGGAATTTTTTGTGATTTTTAGCCCAGCAGGGAGAAATTTGGTTTTAACGGGGTAAAAAAGTGCCGGAAGAGAATGATCTAGTGGAGGCCAAAATTTAGCTGGTGGGCATGAGTTGGTGGCAACATAGCTGGAGCTGGAAATACCTAGGGGTACCCTCCGAGGAGAACACAGTATATATGACGTTTGTATATTATGTTCCTTCTTGAATCGCATACGTTTAGTATTAGGACCTTAAAGCCGAGCCTGAATTTCTATCGGAACAACCGAGTAGAATGAGCCGGACATGGTTCACGAAGAGCCGAACCTAAGATCAGTCTGTCTGTGAGAGTCGGGCATGGCACGGTTTACGTAAAGCAGAGCCGCGAACCTGAAATCTGGCACTGTCACCTCTAATTACCAGTGTGCAAGGTAAGTCCACACAACAGTGGTTAAATATATACCTAATCTCGAACAGAAAGTGGAAGTTTGTGGCATCTGAAGTTGGTTGTTTGGATTTAGAAATTTTCAGGAAACGAGCGTTGTGAGGAGCAATAAGGATCTGAGCAACAGCGTCGACGTGGCTCAGTGGTTGGCGAAATGAACTCTAACGCAAACGGATAGAGTTCGTCAACAGGTTGTTCAACAATACTGGAACTGGAAATTAATCCATGAAGCAATGGGTTACACGGACCAAAATAGGACTAGCATGGTCAAAAACACAAGTAATATTGACATAGATGCCTTGAGCACATTTATCACCGCGCACAAACGCATTGCAGGGTTTTTCTTATTTAAACTACATGGGCCCTCCAAATTTGGGTGTGATAGGGAATGTACTGACATTTTCCAGTGCAATGACTGATTATAATATGATGTTTAGTGGTGTCCACATATGTGATGGCTATATTTCAAAATGTAACAAGCCCGAAAATAGCCGCTATTAACTCTAAAGATCTTCCATTGTAACTGAGAATCTAGTCAACGAAAATCAATTTTTAAAATTTTATGCTCGCTCCTTGTTCAAACGATACTATCTGTCACTAAAAACGCAGGCAGTGTACAACTGTAGCCGTACATTTTAATATTTGCCACATACAAACTTAGTTAAGTTGTACTTACACGTAAAAAGTGACACAATTTTACCATGTTGACGAGAAAACTTGCCCAATTATTATCGCAGAGGATTCAAGTTAAATAACTTTCACTTGATATTATTATATTATATAATAGACCAGCCACTTTAAAAGTCGAGGGGGAATTCGTACCATCAAGTATGTGAGCCCTTCGAGGTTACCAAAAAACCAATCCTATCTAGGGTATCGGAAAACTAGAACTAGTGTAAGATGTTGAAAGATACGTTAAACTTTAAACATGTACATCTAAACAATACAACAGAGAGTACGTTTTGGCTGCGTGTTGAATATATATGGTTCAGTTGATATCGCAGTAAAGCGCCAATATCGATAAGGCAATCTGTGAAATGGTCGCAACAAACTACGAGCCACTTTGAGTTAAGAGTTATATATTAAACCACATTGTTATATATAACATGTATATATATGCATAAAACTACAATATATATGTACATTTTTCATTTATTTGAGAAGGCCAGGTCCGGGTATTAATTTTGAAAATTTGCAACTCTTCCATCAAATGCTTTTTGGAAGCGGTTCCAACAACATTGTTAAGCGTTTTTCTCTTGGTAAAATGTCGCCTGGCAATATTTGGGGCAGCCTGGTTTATTCCACTTGGCAAAATTTTCAACGAATGGAAACCCAGACTACTATTCTAAATTACAACCATCAACATAATAGGTCTGTTTCGGAAATATGAATATATAATAACCCTTATGTAACTATTTGTGGTCCGTACTTTCCACGAACTCGCTACTTATTTTAACATTGAAATCTACATCTAAATACTGTCAATGTAAGGGTGGTTTCGTCCTACCCAATACCCACCTGCCACCATGTGACGGTCAACCATAAGGCTAAAGGACAGCCCAAAAACACAATCTATACAGTTTTGAAAATGACGTATTTTACAAACTGACCAGTAATCCAGGATCAATATCAAATCAAGTGCTTCGTCTCATTGGTCTAAGGCCTTATAGCTTAAGGCCTTTGCATACATTATAGTATATATATAATATGTATATACATTAAAATTGACCGCCTAAAGAAAAATATATTGATATGACAAAAACCTCATTTCGGCATTCTCGAAACAAGGTTTCTCCGTTCTCTTCCAGCACATAACCACGAGATGCAATGTTACGAAATCCGTATTACATATATTTACCGACGTCGCGAATATCAGGATATGAAATGGTATCCGGACATCTTTACCCATCACTAGTTGGGACAAACTGATTCTTAACAGACCCATGAAACCTAAAATACACGATAACGGCAATATTCCCGCATACGCTTTAGCTATATGGGTGTTGTTGATCTCATTTTGTAGTCCCGATCTTTCCTGTATACACTCAGACTATTACATTCGTTGAATTTTGACAGGGCTCGCATATCGTGGTTTTACCCGGAGGCGTGAACCAAGGGTCGAACTCTACAATTTTTCAAAATTTAATACAGATTCTTAAGAGAATAACGCTAAAATTGTTAATAAATACGCTCAGTTGGATGCAAAACCGCTTTTATTGATACTAAACAACCGTTAAAATCAAAACAGCTGAAATTAGTCAAATTTTTAATTTCAGAAAAGGGATTGTTAAGAAAATGGAGTTTTTATGTCAAATCTGGTTGTTGTTAAACACCCACTTTTGACATATATTTTGCCTGGGGAGGAAATATTTTGGCAGGTGACCCCAACATGGCATAATTTATGTTTATTGCCATAGAGCACCGAAAAATGTCTACCCGCCCCCACTTTGGAGAAGCCAGTATACTTGAAGATTGTGAATCCCCTAAATGCAGCATAAACTTGTATATCGCCTCAGCAGTTCAAACAACATGTCTGATAATCTCCTCTTTTTATGATTAGAATGTTAATATAGCTCGCTAAGTTACATTCAACTGGCCTGTGCATAGTGGGGGGTGGGGAGGACCAAATTCCCCATGTTCGTCCCCCACTCGGCCGAAACCTCCCATGTTCAGCTAATTCCAAAATTTGTTATGTCTGAAAATTTATGTTTTTGTTTGCAAATTGTTTTTTAAACATTAATTAGCACTATTTATAATGCTAAAATATCGTTTTTAGCTTGAAAATACATTTACAGTAGTAAAAAATGCATGAAAATATGAAATATTTAGTATTTTTAAGCAAAATTTATCTCCTCCACTTTTAATTTCCATCCGAGAATGAACATGCCCCCCGAAATTCCCACAATTTGCGGAGGGCTGTGGACAGGCCAGTTCAACAGCCGGTATTGATCACCTTCGCGGTAAGACAAGCTACCATTATAAATAATTACAGAATAAATGTTTAGTTTAAAAAAACTTTCGAAATATATAATGCAAAAAATACCTGATCATCGATTTTAAATATAACGTATCTGTAGCCATTTTTGCCTTTACCAAGTTGCTGAAAGGCGGTTTGACACTCCGGATTGACAGAAACACCAGAAGACTGAAAAGCACTATATATATAGTGTTTAATAAACCGCCAGCGGAATATGAAATGAAGCAAGAAAGCAGTCTAGCTGAAATGGAAGCGAGGCCGTGTTCTAAACTCATACAAAATACTTCAAGTTAGTATATATGCTCGATTTCATAGGCAAACATAGATAAACCAGTGGCTACCTATGGCAGAATGGGCGGACCTCAACTATTCGACCGACTGCGATGCATATCGACATCAATTCCTCATCCGCCGAAACGATCTGCGGCTGCAAAATTTTTTGTCGATAACGAAAAATGCGATGCAGGCAATGTAACGATGACAACAATGAATTCGACGTAAAATAAACAATGAATGCAGTCCCGCACATGGTGACTTCTTAAAATATGATTTTCACCTGGTTTCACCAATGTATAAAATTGTTGCTCGAGAAATAAAAATTTGTTTACCTGCGACTCTACTTGGTTTATTTTCCATATGGTCGCAACAGACCCAAATCTGCACAATAAGTTTCGAGTTCTCTCGTTTTATAACGATCAATTTTAAAACGGCCAAACCAGAATGAGTTTGCGCAAATTAATTTTGCACCCACAATGTCGTTTGCATTGGGGCTGTTGGTACATTACCAGAATACTATTTGTTCTCTAAATTACCGTCAACTAAGACCCGTACAAGGTTAGTTCATTGTACATGTGAAATTATGTGTATATAGAAACTAGATTCCATAAAGGTTCAGAGCGGCCCCTTTGCATCATTTCTGCCGCCAAATTAATTTAGGCCAAATTCAATCGCGTTTGGCCGTTTTGAAACAAGTAACTCTATCGAGATTGCAGAACGCAGTGAAGCATAGGTACACCTACGCTTTTGCATGCACAACCAGCTCTCGATAGCATAAGTCGATATGCTATATGTGGATATCACACACTACCGCACAAGTTGGAACAAAAGTAACACCGGTATTGAGCTTTCCGTGCCCGAAAACCCTCAAGTGAAACTTTTCAAATTTTGGGTCGAGGAACCATTAGGGTACCATACCTCAAACCCCATAACTCTAGAACCGGAGCCGTAATCGACAATCAAAAAAGCGTCATCGGCATTTATCATTTTACTATGAAATATAACCAACCAGAGAAAAAATCGAAAGTTAAGATAAAAATAACCGCTCTTCCGTGAAGAGTACCACAATGAGGTAAAAAACTCTATTTTGCTCTCTGACCCCCAACCTTGGGGCACCATACGTCAAACCCCATAACTCTAGAATCGGAGCCATAATCGAAAAACAAAAAAGAGGAATCGGCATTTATCACTTTACTATGAAATAACACCAAACAGAGAAAAGAATTCGACAGTTAAAATAAAAATACCTTGCTACCGTGAAGGGTACTAAAACGGGGAGAAAAACCGTCAATTTGACCTCTGACCCCGAACCCTAGGGCGTCATACCACCGTAACCATGGGTCACGGAGCAAAACCAACACCGGCAATGAGTTTCCCATGCCCGAAAATTCCCAAGTGAAACTTTTCACCCGCACAGGACGCCAGATCAAATTTTCGAATTTTGTATCGAGGAACCATTGGCGCACCATACCTCAAAGCTCATAACTCTGGAACCGGAGCCTTAGTCGAAAAACAAAAAAGCATCGGCAATTATCATTTTACTATGAAATAACACCAAGCAGAGAAAATAATTCGAAGGTTAACATAAAAATAACTTTAACATAAGATACGAATAACTCAACGATCTTCGACTTTAACGAAATGTAAGTATTTTCCTAACTTTTGTATACACTTTACACTCAGAATTCACCTTCTTGGTCATGAGACAAGTCCCTAGTTATAATACGATTTTATATAGCCAGTAAGCCTCTATAAGACTCATATTCTTCGACGGATAGGCTTTCTCAGAGTGTAGGACTTGAGTCAAGTGGGATTTAAAATGGTGCTATGACATCAAAAATAAACTAAAACGCTATATCTCCGCAGCGTTTGTGCCATATGGGTGTTTTTAAACTTATTTTGTAGAGCAATTCACGCTCTATTTATATAATATAGTCACCCGGGGTAAAAAAACATCGACCATGTCTGGTAAAAAAAGACACCTCGCCCGGACAGCCCCACAGGACACCAAATGATTACTTGATTAGTGATAAATAGAGCCCAATTACTCTGCCATATACGACTTATATTTGGTTCGAATTGGCTCAGATTGCGGTTCGGTGTTGTCTATTGCACAACGGAACCCAAAAATCGTCTTCAAAAAGTTTGAAGTGACTTCGATAAACTTTGGCCCTCTGGAGGGCGCAGGAACGAACGGTACTTCAGGCTTTTATTATTAGGTATGTATGGCCACTGCTACGTGATACATAACAGACTTCTTCCATAGTGTTGTTCAGGCAGCCTGGACGGTGGTGTTTTTACCCAAATATTTTATATGAGCCAGGGTAAAAAAACACCGGTGTCTTTTTTTAGCCGCTGTGTCTTTTTTACCCCAACGTGTTTTTTTAACCCAAAACGCCCAAACCATCCAGATATGTAAGCCGATTGCATTTTGAATCACCTTAGGCTTTTGCGGCGCTATAGTTACGAGTCACTGCGGACCTGCGTTAAAAGTTGGAGACATTAAGTCGCCCTTAAAGTGTGTTCTCTGTCATTTCAGAAATAAGTAATAGCATATATATAATACAATTAGTCTTATATATAGTCGAATATGGGTAAAAAATAAAAAGGTTAAGCTTTATACAGAAGGGACTATCGCTGAGGCGGTGGCGAAGTGTTTGGCTGGTGCTAAGGTCCAGACAACGGCTAAAACTTATCCTGGCATGTCCCGCTCCATGCTGCGCACAAGGTACCTGGAGGCGCAGGGGCTATTTGAGCGCAAAAAGCAAGGTCGAAAGCCTGAAATTCCGTCTGACGTGGAGGATAAACTCGCCGAGTACGTCCGTCAAATGGCTCGATTGGGTCTAGGCCCGACAATTACCGAGTTACGCGGCATAGTCAAAGACTACATCGTCGCTAACGAGATTGTCACCAGATTCCCTAACAGCATGCCTGGAGCCGACTGGGCAAGCAGATTTTTAAAGCGTCATCGGCTTGCCCTGAGGAAGGGTGGTCAAATGCAAGTTGCTCGCAAGAATCTGACAGCCGACCCGTTTGTAATTTACGGATTCTACGATATGCTTGAAGCCGAGCTTCAGCGTCTGAGTATAGAAAATAGGCCTGAGTGTATCTACAACGCTGATGAAAGCGGATTCCCCACCGATCCGTCAAAATGCCGTACAATTGCTGCTGTGGGTGAGAAAGTTTTCAGCATCACCTGTGGCGCCAATAGAGAAAACAACCGTTTTGGCTTGTTGTAGCGCTGACGGGACCATGACGTCTCCATAATGAAGCTACCCGCTCACACGACTGACGTTTTACAGGCCTTGGACGTTGCGTGCTTTGGACCACTCAAGACCTACTATGAAAAAGAATTGACGATGCATGTGCAGGAAACTGGTGCGCGAACCATTGCGACGAGCTGCTTTCGTCAATTTACTGGGAAAAATATGGCGATTGGGTCTTAGCGAACGAAACATCAAAGCGGGATTCCCGGCGACAGGTGTGTTTCCGCCAAACCGAGACAAGTACAACGCCTCTCGACTGAGCAAGGCTAAACTCGAATCCTACCATAATTGGAACGTTCATGGCAGCCAACTGGACGATTTCGGTGACCCACTGATTCCTGCTGTTGAGCCAACCTTCAGACCACTGCTCGTCAATTCGTCAGATGATGGTGATAATGATCCTGATTACGAGCCTACCCAAGACCCGTCCAGTGAGCCGTGCTTTAGTGGATCACTACCTCCCTCGGCGTAACCAGGTAGGATAGCCGGAGGCGCCACCGTGGCCGAAACTCCACGTCCTAGTATCAGTGCAGCCCGGCAGTCGAAACTGATGACGCTCAATTCGTCCATTACTAGTTCGCGAGCATCCTCTGTTTCGGGTTCTCAAACACCTGATTTAGTCCGCGACGAACCTTTGGCGCTCACGAAGGCGCTTCAGCGGCATGCTCCACCTGGTATGCGCTACTCGATTCTGCTTGTTCCAGCGGATGACGAGACTTCATTCGAGGCAGGCATAAAATCCAGAGGACGATCTTCCACAACAGGGCCACCTACGAAACGTCATCGCGTGTCTATGCATGGTGCGATAATTACTGATGATGATTATGTTCGCCAAATCAAGGAGAAGTCGGGTAATGTAAAAAACCAGCGGCTAAGAAGAGCGCCCATCTGCCAGCAAAGCAGAACATCCGTAAGAGGCTGGTTAAAAAGAAGCCAGCAACGCCGAAAGAAACGTCAGAGTCAGAGTACGAGAGTGACCAGGACGAAGATTCGGACGAATCGGAGTTAGACACATCAAACTCTGAGAAGTTAGAAGCGAGTGTGAAAAATGCAACGGAGCGAGAGATTTTATCGAGTGAGATGCCTGATGTAGACCAGTCGTCTGTCAACTAGTTCTACGCTGTCCGTTGGTACTACCCTCGTACCTACTATTGGGGAAAAGTTATCGGAGCCCAGACCGACAAGTCTAAAGTGGAGATCCGGTTTCTGCACAGAAAAGAGCCATCGAGCGACCCAACGAAGATACTATGGGATTGGCCTGCAGTGGAAGATAAGAGTTCAGTAGAATTCCGTGACTGTTTCTACGGGCCGGAGCAACCGACTGTGACGAAAGGTCGTAGCGGAAAGGCTTTGTTTAAATTTGACAGCGATCCAGTTGCCCTTGCGCGTTACAAGCGCTTGGCGAAGTTTGGCCTTCCGTCCCCATCAAAACATTAAATACGGTGTGTAGCGAGGTCGAGTGCTCCTGCAACAACAGCACTACCTCGCATCCCTTGCGCAACGGATTCCCGAAGAGGCCACGCTGTACGTATATGTGCGACGGTTTACACTAACTGATGTTTGTGGTTTGGCTCACTCACCAGGAATACCGGAGCGCTTTTGTAAATAGTCAACGTGGGTAAAAGACAGCGAACAAAACTTTTGTTTTCATAATCATTCACTAATCGGCAGGCGGTAAGGACCGTGTTATACAATATGCTGGCGCACGTCAGGTATTTGATGCCTTATAGGACCAGACTGCAAGCTCTCTCACTTTGGCGCCCGGGACGCTTTTGTAAATATGTTTACACGGCTTCATGTTGACAATTTTGCTATGGTATTTTGACATCTTCTTGGCTCTGACGGTCTTCACGGCAACGACAGTTGGTCATTTCGGCCTGGTACGGATATATATGGGGACTCTCCACCGTCAAACAATCCATTTGCTGCTGCTGCGCTATGTGCTTTCAGGCGCTGCTCCTCGCTGGTGGTCTTGGTGTGGTAGACATGCTGGTTGGACTGGAAGAACAATTATGCTCACGGTAAGTGATGTCTGGATGCCAGTTTCTAATTGAAACGAGCGAAGCGAGTTTCCCCAAATAGGTTGCTAGCGTGCGAATAGGGGAAAATTTCTTTTTTTTTTGTTTGTCTGTGACTTTCATAGCTCGACACTGGATCGATGGATTTTCACAAACTTTTTTTTACTGAACCGTTATGGTCTCTATATGATTCTTTTGTAGGTTTGATGTGCATTCCGGGTCGGGTTTCGGGTAAGAAACGGGTCAGAAGGGTCAAAATTTAACTTTTTTTGAAATTTCGGTTTTGGAGTTGCGTATATATCGGTCTATAACTCGAAAAATAGAAGGCAGAGCGAAAAACGGAAGGCACCTTCCGTGTTCGCCTCAACGAGAGCTACAACTTTGTCTTTTGTGGGACTTCAATCTAGCCCAGAAAAATGGGTTAAAGGTCAGTGGACCACCTGTAGTGTGAACTGCAAAATTCGAGATTTGGTTAATTTTGTCAGATCTACGTGAAAAGACAGGTCCCTAGGTTTTCGACTACGCTGAAAACGATGGCAGGAATGTTTTTGATGTATTGTCAATATTTTCCATGATTAATGATGGTCGAGTGGGTCTGTAAAGTGTTAGGTCACGCTCGCTCGTTTCCCCTCGCTTGCGAGATACTAGTTTATATGGCTTCGTGGCGTTCGCGCCGAAGTCTCGTGTGCGAGTATATATGCGTTTAATGTACATACGTATATGGTATCTGGGTTCGTGTATACGAGCGTAGGCAGCAGCAAGTCGATTGGGTCGGGTTTTCTGAAACTCAAAATGACTAAGGAGCACGTGGTCCCATTTTGACACAAACTGTCGTCGCCTGAAGACCATTTGATCCGAAGATCGACAAATTTGGGTGTCATCCAATATACCGGCCAACATTTCAACACTGTTACTTCTCTGAAGAACCTAGCTGCAACCATGGGTATCCAGTCTCAAATGCTGTTGACATCCATCAAGCATGCACGTGTAACTCATATGCCTGGTCCTCCAGAACATCGAAAAACGATGTGTCTTTTTTTACCCGGCGTGTGTTTTTTACCCTCTACCCCGGGTAATAAAAAACACAACTTTTTGGGTACGGGCACCAAGGCGAGAGGGCTCATAGACCAGCCCTATACGGCAACAAATACCTGACGTACGCCAGCATACAATGACATAACAGAGCCATGCCGCCCGCTAATTAGTGCTTCAGAAAACAAAAGTTTTTGTTCGATGTTTTTTTACCCCAGATGACTATAGCACATAATCTGCTGCTATTATTTACGCTACAGGGCTGGCACAAAATTGTATTTTCTAAGAGCACACCAAACCCAAAATACACGGAAAAGGCATTACCCCCGTAACCGCTCAAGCTCTAGGAGTGTTATTGGTTTCATTTTGTAGAGCATAGGATCCTATATGTAGTTGCACATTAAATATAAGCAATAAGCAGTAATATCTTCAAGTTTAATAATAATATGTATTCGGAACTTTTGGAAGTTCTTGGTAAATGTAGCTGTATACACTGGGCTCTCCATTCGCTGAAAAGTTTGCCACGGGGCATGAAGCAGGGGGCCCCCTGGATCCAAAACTGGGGCGTCCGATTTTGCCAGGGGGCATTTTGCCAAGAAAAAATGGTTAAAGTCGTGTGATAAACACTGTGCCAAAATGCTTTTGATGGAGAGAAAAAGCTATTTTGAAGCAAATTTTGTGAAATTTTTGGCTTCAGAACGGAATTTTAGTACAAATTTTGATCAAATTTTATATACTTTTGACCGATTGAAAAAAAAATTCCAACAGGCAATGAACCCGGGGAGCCCAAAATTTTGCCTGGGGGCACGAATTGAGGGGCACATGTTTCGAACCGGGAGGAACCGAAAAATACCAACCCCCAATTTTGAGAGCCCAGTATACATATGAAAGCGTTTCAGAAGCAGAACACTGTAACAAATGTAAAGTCTCGTATGTACCACACGAACTAAATAAATTTGTATTGTAGTGTATTATACACTGTCAAAATTACATATTAAACACTAAACACTTCCACCATTGCGATGAGACAAGCTACTGGATTAATCATGCAGATAAACAAATTTTTCGAGCATTTCACTTTGCTGAAAATTGTCCAACACTAGTAAATCGCGTGGTCATGGGATCAGAGCGGTTGGGGCTAACCTGTGTTCCCGTTTCAAAGTCCAAATTAAGTCTGTTGAGCGCTGTCAAAGCACATAATGCCAATAATACACCAACGATATGTTAAGAGAAATGTGGCAGTATTTTTCATCACATATTTGCACCTTTCGTTGAACGTTATCCGTAAAGTACAAAAAGCCGCGACAGCGACGCAACACCCATATTATGTATATATATACAGGTTAAAGAACGTTACCCATGTAGGTCGCCATTAGGCGCTCATAGGTAAATCATATCACAAAATGTATCTCAGAATAGTGAAAACGATGGGAAAGGTCGCAAGACACACCATTTGGCTTGCCAAATTAGTGCGTGGGGTATGTTGAAAAAATGCCAAATCCTGTAATTTGCACGAAAATGCATACAAAAAAGAAAGAAATTTGACATGAAATGTTCCAGGCTTCGAGTGACGGCTAATCTTCCCTAAGCATTAAAGCCGGTTCCTGCACACAACAGGCCCAATAGAAAACGGGCTAAAGTAACTAGCACCAGACGGCGATTACGGACACATTTTTAGAAACGGAACATTACGGTAAATGTAAGGTATCGATGGGCTTGTTTGACCAATGAAACATTCTACATCGTTTTAAACCTAGTTTGGAGTGCAGAACCAAAAAGCTATTTTTAGAGTCAAAATAATCTGCCATTTTGCAATATAGTTGAAAGCAGCGTCAAAATAGTTCAATAAGTGGTCAGGTTATTGATTACTATGAAAAACATTCACACAATATAGCACGCAGCAAAAGCCTACAATGTGAAAACTACAACTGATTTTGAAAGTTGATGTTTATAAATTCCGAAAGCAATATTTGGCACTGTATGGAGACCTGCAGAGCCCCAGGGTTTAATAAACTTAAAATGATTATAACGCTGCCCTTGGTGTATTCCTTGCGTATTCCATTTCCGAGGCTTTAAAATTGGTTCTTACCTTCAGAGGGTTTAGAGGTGCTTGCATTAGTTATTGGCGTGCCTCCCTCAAACAACCTTTAAACTTGCCAAAAGAGATACGTAGAGTGAGCTGTATCAGAATTTTGTATAATTTTTGTATTTGTATAGTATAGATTCCCACCAACCAACCCGGCACAGTAACACTTTAAGTAAATCTCAGACTATTCAATCTTAGTCTTCAAAAAATTTAAAGCTTAATTTAAACTTATGTATTACTAGACTAAAAATTACTTAATATGCATTTTTAAACCTAAGCATAGGGTTAGACTGAAACTCGTGTAAAATACGCCTTAAAGTATTACTGCAATTTTTTTAAGTTTATTTCAAAGCCTCATGGTATAGTTATGTTCACGGAAACCCGCCACCACAAGAGTATTCTACCCGATTTTGCGATGACGAGAAATGTTACTTGTTCCATGGTCTGAAGAGCGGACAAGTGAACAAGTGGTTTCGAACATTCGTTCGAATAGAAGGGTGGAAGATCTTCAGGTCATGACCTCGTAGTGATAGGGGCGGGCGAGAAAACAGATCGTCTGGGTTGAGGATAGTGTCATGGTGCAGATCTTGTAGGCGTTGACAAGATCAATCGTCTCTCTACGACTGTGTAGTTAGGCATTGAGGAGATAGCATTGTCATTAGCGAGACGGAAACATCGGCGTTGTGTTTTCTCCAATCTCTCCATTCCCCCGGTATAATGAGGCTACCATATTTTTTTTTGTGTTTTTTTCTTTGGCTGTTTTTTCTTTGCCTTTGTCTTATTTTGTTTTGCTTTGTAATAACGGTGACGCAGCTGCATGGCGCAACTTCCTAACACCATGCCCGTACGACCCCGGCTATCATAACCTCAAGGGCGGACCCTAAGTTTTGAATATTAACCACGTTCCTTGGTCAGACCCAAGAAGTTACGGAGCTTAGCAGGCCGCAGGCGCGCTTCACGGGGTGTGTTCGGACCCCGCCCGATTGGTTGCGCACGTGTCTAGTATCTTGGCATGATTGCTGAGGTCCCCCAGGGAGGTCGACACCGAAACCTGCTCACAGGTCATGATGTCACACCAATATTCCCTATCTTAGCCTAACGGAAGTTGTTTTATCAGCAAGATTTGAGGTGAAAACGCATGAGGATTTAGTTTTATTGAGTAAATTTTGAGTTCCGCCGAATTTATCCTTAGCCGAACACTTAATCAGTTGTAGCCATATGGCCCCCACAGGGTTCCGACATGCCCTGAAAGTTTAACGTCGGGCAACCTGATCGGTATCCTAATGACCTATTTATCCGTATTTAGTAATAGCATTTTCCTAGTAAATTTTATCCCTATTTGCGTGTACTAATTTCATGAGCGGGTTCGATTGACCGATAAGGTGGACCACTCTCGCTGTAGTACTATTACACAAACAGTTCAGTATTGGTGGCGGACCGCTCGTGTCAGGGCTTGGGGTATTTGCGTCCGCAAGCCGTGGCACGAAGGGTCGACCTGTCCAATTGGACGTCCTTATCACGCTAAGAGTCCAATAACACGGAACACGTCAACTAATTTTAAAGATTTATTTCTACAATACAATACAGCATCAAAACGTAAACGGGCAACGGAGGCATCATCTTAATCAGTAGAGATTGATATCGTCGTGTCCGCTCATTCCCTCGTCTATGTCCACCAAGGAAGCGGGGCGATGTATGCGAATGCGTTCCCGGAAGTACCGGACCAAAATCTGAACCCGAGACGTTCGCGGTGGAACGTTAACTAAGTCGGCTATAGCTCGGGTTGCGTGTTCTGGTGTGCTTCGAAATTCGCTCTTAGTAACGCGCGGCGTTATACGCACTTAGAAGACTGGGCGGGAATAGGGAAGGCTTCCGTGTCATCGAGTGGCTTCAATAGAGGAGGGGCACGAGTGTGAACGCGGCTATACGTCAGGGTCAAGGCATGATTATATTACTGAAACTACTATGGTACAAGTCATTACACAGTGATGGATCAGCAATTCACTCTAAAGCCAGTGATCGAGTACTACTGATCGTTACATTACAAGCGAGGTAACAATAAACTAGTCAGATACAAAAGTTCTGTCCAGCGTGCCTTCCTTACTCATTAGATCCTGACTAACATCCTTATCGAGTCCCTCACAGCGTTTCGTCCTTAAAACCAACTTTTGCGCTAATTTCGAATGGCTTATATCACAGTTCCGCCACCTCTCCGGCCGCGGGTCGAGTATCCCGAGTCCCTGATAATTCACGTGGGATTAGCATACTTGGACGATTTCTTGGGCGACTAATTTCACTGTCCTAGTCGTTTCGGGTGAGCGTTTCCGCTTATTCTATAGTCGGGGCCAGGTTCGCTCCGTAGGATGCGTTTAGTCTTGGCGTGAGGGGTACGGGGCGTTGCGCCCTCGGACGCGTTAGCGTCCTTGTTTCGGCGGTTGTCTCTTCGGTTGGTTTCTTTGCTCTTTTCTTTTCTTGTTTTGTTTCCCTTGTTTCCTTTTGTTTCCCTGTCCTTGCCGTCCTCTCTCTATCGTGGTTGTTTTGAGAGTCTAGTACACTGTACGAATCGAAAGTGTACAGTGTCTCGACTGCACTATCGAGACTGTGCAGTCGAGTTATCACTGAAATTTTAATGAATTTCCTCAGAACTCGATGGTCGAGTGGATAATACTGAAATTTCTGCAGCGGGCTTAATTTCCCCGTGCAGGATCGAAACCTAGTAAGGGAAACTGAAAAAAGGAGAGAGAATACAGCAAAAAT
Source organism: Trileptium ribeirensis (assembly GCA_030248225.1). Lineage (NCBI taxonomy): Eukaryota > Metazoa > Nematoda > Enoplea > Enoplida > Thoracostomopsidae > Trileptium > Trileptium ribeirensis. The sequence goes on along the minus strand of JASANE010024941.1, from coordinate 23,369 downwards.
CAAAGCAAGGACCTACATAGTACATAGCCTAACGGGCAACCAGTGATAAAATAGAAAAAATACCTAAGCTCAGCGATCAAGTCGCTCCAAAAAGAAAACGGGGTTTTGCACTTGCTCGGGCTGAGGTCAAAACGATTCATGAGAGGTCGGAATTTTGTCTTTGCGACTAAGTGGGTCCAGTAATTTTGCTTTAAGCCTGGAACATCTTAGCGAGCCTTCGAAAACGTGGACGGCGGCCGCTTGAGGCGTCTAGCCGTGCCGCTGGTTTGTTTTAGTGGCGGACTGTTCCCTACAGATTAGCTACATGTGTACTTGGTACTGAACTTTAGTAAAATTTTAGTAGTCTGGCCAGAGCGATTTTGAGGCGATCGTTTTAAAGCCGTGTCCGTGAGAATATCCTGACAAGTGGTATCGTGGGGTTGACGTGGACTCGGGCAGTCAGAGGTTGATTCCTATTCAACGTTAGTAATGAGCTCTTCATAGCGTACAAACCGAAAACAGGCAAATCGTACCGAATACACGCAAATACGTCGCTCCTTGTGGAGTGCCAACACCTTACGCTCACGCTGAAGTCACTTAAAATTTGTTTGGTCTTTTGTGTTCCCCAAATTCGCTTAGCTCAAGCTGATAAACAAAATTTTGAAGGCTTCCTAAAGCCCGACAGAGGCTGGTCCCCTGTCCCTATCTGCCAATTCAGTCCGAGCTCAAGCAGCGGCATGAGCATCGAACGGTCCACTAAGCTATAAATTTGTAAACAAGAAACGTGAATAAATAAGCCTGTCCCTATCACTAGTCGGGGAAATTTGACCGTGGTCGGCTCAGGAAAAATTCTACTATCCTAACTCAAGAGAAATAAATCATGCAAAAGCATGGACGAGAGGCGTCCATTTGTGATTTGTTTGCCTATGACCACGGGGAATCAGCACTACTTCGACTTTGTTGTCCCCAACTTAACACCTTCCGTGCCTTCGCTCAGGATGCCCAAAACGAAACTCGACTGAAGGAGGCTTGTCAAAAAACTTGAAAGGTAGAATAAACTGGCATGTGAAACGAAGCGTCCACTAACGGACGGGAATGTCAACTATTGCTATGAAAATTTTATATTGACGAACGGTCTGTTACAACCACAAATGGGGAAAGTAAACCCCCATGCGCTTGACTCTCATCCCGACTTACTAAGTTCGATCCGGGACAGCAATTGCTAGTCCCCTTCCGTGAGGCGACGGGCGCCTACACGGGTCCTCCAACGTCGAATCCCGTTCCAAACCAAGTAAGCAAAAACACAAGAAAGCTAAAAGCCAAGGCGAAACCGTACAATAAAACTAGAGCGTCGGAGCCGGTCAGTAAAGTCGACCGAACTCCGCGCTGTCGAAGTCGAACTGATTCCAAGAGACGACGCGATAGTCGTCGCTTCAAAATTTTCTGCTATGTTGAAGCATGGCGATTTTGTCGCCATCCAATCGGCGTTGTTCTTTTGACGCCCACTTTTTCGAGGTCAAACCCGGGCGCCCAATCGAAAAATTCCCCAAATTTTATTTTTGACAGCTATCGTAAACCCTGGGACCCCGTTAGAGAGAGTCGGCTTCAATCGAAATCGCCGACATCAAACTTGAACCCTCCGATTACTCGGAGGTCGACCATCTGTGCTTTTCAGCTTAAATTCTGATGTAACCTCCAAAAGTTATGTCAAGAATAACTCTGAAGATCATTACTCAGATCTCTTAAGCTCGTTACTTAATGCTAAATCGACTATTAAAACCCCAACTGTTCTACAAAAATGGTTGGGTCACCCGTCAACTTTCAAATTTTGAATTTTCTTTCCAACTCAATTGCTTGGGTTAAGCTGGAGATCTGTCTTCTTCGCCTCCTAGCTCTCATTCATCAAATTTTCCCCCCAGCTAACTCGCCGATTTAAAGCCAAATTTCTGCTATTTAGCGAGTTAGCTGCCTCATCCATCACTTAATTAAGCTTAATTGGAGGGCATCTGGGGCTAAATTTTATCGCCCTATCTATGGATAAACGTGCAAACATTGCACGTTTATATGTTGGCTTACAAGATAAAGCCAAACATTCCTAGAATTCCTAGCATTCCTAGTTAGATTTCAAATATCCCGACAGGACGTCTTTGGACGTCCCAAAAAGGGGGGGAACCTAAGGTAGGAATTAACTTATTCTATGTCCCAGGACGCAGCACAATCCTAAGTATCTTTTGGTCTATCCGGGGTCCTATTCAGGAGCTCCCGGAACCCACGGGAGGGCCCTAAACCTACCCCCCGTCAGTCCTATTCCTAAGCGTCCAGTCCATCCGTAAAACTCACGAATTTAGTGTCGCTTTGCACGTCTTGTCCTCACGTATCCCGTTTTTTGTCAGTTTCCTATATGTTACATATATCTCTATATATATATATATATATATACAAATACATACATACACATACACTACTCATGAGCACACATTACACATGAGACACACAGGCGACCTGAGCGACAGAAAGGTCGCTCAAGTTCACACTAGAAACACGCAGAACCACGACAACATCAGCACAACACAACCACAACAACAACAACAACAACAACAACGACAACAACAGCAGCACATACACACACGCACACACACACACACACACATGGCGACAGCAGCGACGACAACCGACCAAAAGAAGTCGGTTAAGGAGAGTGGAAAAGGAAAAAGAAGAACGAAAAAGAAAGGCACGGGAAGGGTGTCGGGACAGGGGGTTCCTGAGGGCATTTCGAGGGGCTGGGGCGAAATTCGGTCCTAGGACGAAAAACGGGGCCGAATGATACCAAACACGAGGGGGGTAGACGCAGTGGCGGGTCGGGGCCCAATTTTGGGTTCCGACATGTATTAGCATACGGGGTTTCAGCGGGCTCTCCCGCTCCAACGGTTGGGCGGAGCAACGCCCGCCGGACATCGTTGAACTCGCCTAGAAAAGGCGATTCAAACGAGGGGTGTTTTCCCTACCTTAACGGCAGCGGGTAGAGGTGCACTAAAATTACGACGGTTGAAGGCCGTTAAAGAGAGTATTAGCAAAAAGTGGGGGCGCATTTTCGGCTCTCCCGGGTTAACGGGGCGACGGATGGAGACCCGCCGGGCATCGTTGAAGATGTCTCGACGCGACGAATGCAATGAGGGGCGTTGGGTCTACCTTTGAGTTAGGGTTAAATTTTCGGTCAGTCTGTACCCACTTGCAGTCGGTAGGCCAAATTGGGGGGGCACATTATCGGTCATAAGAGGCTAACGCGAAGGCGGACAAAGACCCGCCGGATATCGTTGTGCTCGCCAGGAGCAGACAAATAAAATGAGGGGTCACATGAGCACGTTTAGGGTCTGTAGTCGAATACGGAGTTGGTACAAACTAAAGGAATTTTATGTTGAATTTTCGTGGTGCGTTATAGAACAGGGAAGTAAGCTATATGACAGCGGGAGGACTGGTCAGATCGAGACCCGCCGGGCCTCGTCAGATGCCTGAATGGGTACACTACTCAGAAACACGCATACTTTCAATCAATGATCCGATGGTCACCAGAAAAACCAGTTGTTGGGGTGCGGGTCAGGCAATTTTGGGCGTCAACGGATGTTATAAAAATGAAAGTTCTGATACGGTGGGGGCGGGAAAATAGATATACCGAGGCACAAAGATCGGGCAGCACACACATATCTACATATATACATAATTATATTTCCATATATGCCTACATCAGGTCCACTCGGGACCATGGTCACCAACCAAACCTAGCGTAAGTATTGGCTGTTGATTGAATGTTTACCTATTTGTCCCCAGTATATCTCGTGAAATCCTCCAGCGATTTGCGATATCTTGGGCTCATTCGAGAGCCCTGAAAATTCTCTACCGAAAAGTACTCGGGGCATTTCCGATAAATCTACCGTTGGACGGTTACGGGCCGATAAACAGGCCCGAGGTCCGTGATTTCCGACTAATCGGAAACTACCGTAACCCATTCGTTTCAGCTTACTTTTGTGACCATTAAGCTATGGTTCGCTCAAACCAGGTAAACTTGATGGTCTTGATTCTGATCACTTCCCTTCCCCTTAGATTGTCAAAGGCCTCCTATTCCCGGACGGTCTAAATTTTAAATTTTCAAAAGGGAAACTGAGGTGGTTGGTCGAGTTCCGTTCGGGTCTTCTGTTCAATCTGGTCAAAGATTCTCGTAGCCTCCTTATCCTCTTAAACCTGACCAGCTAACCTGTCACACTTCCTCTGGGCTCGCATGAGCCTATCCAATTACATACAATCATGCAATAAACCATGCAATGGCAAAGGTTATATATGACAAAACATAACAAAGGCAAAATGTATGTACTATACAACAATACGCAACGCAACTATCGACCACCATGGCACCATGCAACACCTGAAGACTTTATTCCCTTAACCTCTGGTTCGATTTGAGACGCGTTCAGGCCATTCTGACGCCGAAATCCTCTAAGATAAACGTAACGGGCCGGAACAGGCCTGTTACACATAAACCGAAGTCAAATTAAGGCTTCCAGGCTTTTGTACTAAGTTTTTCTACTTTTTTTTACTTTTGTGCTGGTCTTTGCATTTTGTTTGCATTTTGGCCGGTGTTTTTTTTTGTCTATCTTTTACGTTGCCGATGATTGTTTTTTTTTTCGGTTTTTTCTTCGTTTCTTTTTTTTTTTAGGGGATTTATTTGAAGGTCTTTCTTTATTTCTCGTGTTTTTGTTGGCTTTTTTGTTATTTTTGTTATAATTTCTTTTCTTGTAGGGTTCTTGTTTTTTTATAGATTGTTAAGGTTGTTAAGTATTTGTTGGTTTATATTTTGCCAGCGGGTGGTTTAGGATTCTACACCCCTCCTCGCGCTTTTATTATTCTCTAAAAAAATACTCCACACTCCCCCCCCCCCCCGCGTGCCCACCACAAGCACTAATATTTTGTGGTTTGGGGGGAGATTATTAAAAAAATGATGATGGTTTTTTACTAAAGGGGGGAATAGGTGGATATTTTGTGGAATTTTGAGGAAGAAAGTATGGTGAGAGGGGGGGAAAGGGCGCCCAAAAAAAAGAAAACGGGGTTTTTTATTTTTTGGCCCCCCCCCCATTTCCCCCCACCTTTGTTAGTAAAGTATTATACATTAAAAATGTGGAGGCAACTTGAGATTGAGTATATTGTTGTGTGTATCTCGCTCGCGATTTGCGACAATACATTGAAGAATGTATTCCGTGCGCCCGATTGTGACATGGTCCAAATCGAAGAAATCAGTTACAACCGAATAACGCACTAACATCATCTAGCTCCCCGCGCCTCCGCATCATCGGCTCTTTCCCCTCTTATACTCTTTTTGCATTAAATATACCATCTGTTTTAAGGATTACTTTACGAAATGTCCTGAAGCATTTGCAGTACTAGACCAAACGGCTAGTGCCATCATGAAACTTTTTATCGAAAGAATTGTATGTCGACACGAAGTCCCACGAGTAGTATTAACCGATCAAGGACCTTGCTTTACTGCCGAGAACTTTACAAAAGTATTGGCGCTAATCAGAACAAAGAAGGTGTATTCGGCGCAATATCATCACAAAGCGAACGGGTTAGTCGAAAGATGGAATCAAACGCTTAAAGCGATGCTCAAACCAACAACAGAATTGGCCCCCGGTAGATGAGACGAATTCCTGCAACCGCTATGTTTCGCGCATAGAACGGCAGTTCACGCTTCAACTGGGCAAACCCCATTCTTTCTACTACATGGCCGAGATCCAGAACCCAATTCATGGATATTTAACAGCAACTACCGATGAAGGATATGCACCACAGTACAACACCTTCACTACAATGTAGCCCGCCGGTGGGCTACGCTCTAATTTTCCACAGACAACGTTGCCCACCGGTGGGCTACGGTACCTTTAATTTAATGTAGCAATACGGAAAATTGTTTGTGTCAATATCGCTGAAAATTAGGTATTGTCTGTGAAATCGATCAGTGTTTATAGTGTAGGGCGGCGTTGCCCACCGGTGAACTACATTGGTCTACAAATTAGGCAAAAGATATGATAATTTTAGCATAGCCGTAGCCCACCGGTGGGCTACTTTGTCTTCAAAAATGCGTTTGTTAATTGGTTGATATCGGTACTTTATTGAAACAAGTAATATTTCTTTGAAAATATTAACAAATATGACAGTGTGACGAACTCTTCACCAGGAACTAAGCTTCCACGAAAGATTCCGTCAGTAACGTTACTAGTGGCGCAACCTTCTTCAGCCGGTCGTCGTCACTGGCTTCGTTGTTGGAGAAATGAAGAAACTTCAGAATACGTTCGAAACGTTGTCGCGACATTATCTTGCATATTTTCGAATTTCCAAAAGAATCGCTTTTTGACCAATAATGCTTGATGGTCGGGAGCCTAACTATGCCCATGTAAAGCAGAATTCCCAGAAATTTGCGCATTTTAGCCCCTCTCCCGATGTCCGACCACCAGTACCACATTTTACGGCGTTTTTCTGGCTCTAATTGCGCACAAACTTGGGCAGCGAATCGGTTTGACTCCACAACCATTAAGTTGATGACGTCGGCATTCAAAAAAACATTTAGGCAATCGATGGGCAATACCTTTCCGTTTTCACCACTGCCCTACACTTCGACTTGCAAGCCATTTCTCCCTTCGAATTGCTGTTTGGCTGCTGAAACTGAGATTTGAGACAACTGAGCTCGGTACGCAACTGGCTGAAATAAAAATTTTGGGAAACTCCAGATATAATATCTTTTGAGCGAACGTACTACATGGCTATGCACAACATTTGAACATTTCACAAGCTATGTAAAAACACGTGAACACAGTCTTCGACAAAAAAGAATCACGAAACCCGCTATCCCTGTTTCAGTACCACCAGGCTTCAGTGATACACAATACTCCTCACAACTAAAATAAAAGTCAAAAGTTAGACTAGGTTTTCAATGCCTAAGAAAGCAATTGCTTACCATAAAACAATTTTCGATGTTATCAAGGAACAAAAATAGCATACATCAGTGGAATCGCCTCTAATTATTATCATAGCCTTAGTTTAGACTTTCCAGTCAGTCGTAATTTGGCCACCATTCGCTGGTGCTAATAAAAGGAGCTGTCAATCTACAGAAAATATACTTTTTCAATCGAAGGTTCAGACTCCCTTTTTGCTTTCGAAAAAGCGCAAATGATTTTAGCCGTTTCTTAGCGACAAATGCTAACTTCTTCTATCTCTGTTGCTTCGTCATCTGCCGTTTCTTCTCCACTTTCAACAGTCGATTCGTCATCGCTAGATGAACCTTCGCTAAGTCCGTCATAATCCGAATCCTCTTCAAATTCTATACCCATATCACGAAATTTAGAACTTCCTGGAATAGCGCCAGCATCGCTATCGCCATTATTATCACTCATTATTATTTATAATCACTATACAACGATCTGAAAAAATAATATTTTCATGTCCGATTGATCTTGTCTATGGCTCAGACATTGTATCCCAAAGGTTGTCTACAGATCAAGATGGGCTACATTGTCTGTGGCAAAGTCATGGTGCGGCACATTTCATAGACAATGCGCAGCCCACCGGTGAGCAACGCTCCGATTTCAAGAAATCATACGCAGATATGCTTCATAGAAGTAGCGAGACAGTTGGGATCACCTATGATTCGCTAAAATTGGGAATATTTTGGAAACATTAATTGTCTGGGACGTTTTCACGGTTCAGTAGTATTGTAGCGAATGTGTTAATAGAAAAATTAACAGTAGCATGGGAACGGGTACAGAAAAGATTATTCTTGGCACAAAACCAGTATGAACAATATTTCGACAGAAGAGTAAAGAAAAGAACATTTAATAAAGGTGATCTAGTTTTAATGAAAAACCCAAACAAATATTCAATGGGACTTTATAGTAGTGTTTATTACCCAGAATTCGACAAACTTTTCCGAGTCATTGAAGTTAAATTTCCGAACATTTTATTAGTTAAAGTTGATACAAACTGAACCTTGAACAAAAACAAGAGGTCGTCTACAGAACAGTGACTTGGTCACGAAGTATTTCGCAGAAAAATATGGAACTGTGCGAGGCGCAACGGAAGAAGAAAGAGAAAAAGTCCAACGAATGTACAAGGAAGAAGAAAAATATAATTTTACGAAAAAATGAAAGCAGAAACGACAATAACAAACCGATAGAATGTTGTGACAGCCAATCGAATGTGCGACCCGAAAACAAATTAATGACGCGCAAAATCAAGCAGGATACCAATAAACAACAGCCAAGAATGGCGAAGCAATGATGGGTCGAAGCAAAGGAGCAATCTCTCGCAGATACGAGAAATCACCTGACCCACGTAAAAAACTAGAAGAAACGGTACCAAATCATTACAACCGTTAGCAACCGGAGAAAAGAATTCGACAACTCAAAACGCTCCACAAGAAAAGACAAGAGAAATGGCAATAGAAGATATTGATAATGGTAAAAACGAAAGATGGGTAATACTAGAAGCTGCACTAGTAAAATCAACACAACAAAACGTTTACAATCCGAACGAGACGTTAAAGTTCACTGCATGTGGATTACCAATTCCAGACCTGATAAATCAACATATGTCGGAATTGGCAAAAGATGGATTGAAAAAAATTACAACCGGGAATAGCTGAACAACAACGACAGCTATCGTCCAGAACATAACATCAACAGTATCAATTCACTCATCGACTATAGTGGAACCAACAACAATCGGTGAAAGATTAGCTGAAGCACTGATGGATCCAGCAAGAAATTCGCTATATATAAACCAGGTATTAAAATACCAAAATGTCACGTATTAGCGGAAATACGAGCGTTACAGAAAATCTTCAGCGAAAAGCTTGACTAAATGAACAAAACGATCGCAGCTGAAGACAGAGTTTGGAAAGAAAAATACAAGTTGGAATATCGACGATGACTAGAAGTACAAGGGGCCATACTTAAGACATGCGAAGATTTTAAGAACAATGTGATCAAAAGAAAGAAAAAGTAACAAATAAAGAACAAGATGTACAACAACTGTAAGAATAAATGCAGAAATTACAACAATAGGTGCAAGAAAGGAACATTGCAATCACTGCATGGAACCAAACGTATAATCAGAATCAAGGGGAGATTAGAAGATTATACGAAATTATTGAACAAAACGAAAAGGCAGTTAAAACGATACAAGGGCATGAAAAGAACGCTAAAGAACTGCTGGAAATATCGCGACAACGAGAAGAAGCACAGGAACGAGCGAAAAATAACATTCAAAAACACCTATACGATACTCAGGCAGAAATAACAAAGGCAAAGGAAGAAGCGGTGATGGCCCAAGCACGATTAAGTGAAATAGAAAATAAAATGATGAAAAAAGAGGATGAAATAAAGCAATTGCAGTCAAAACTAAAAGAACTGCAACTGCTAAAGGCATTCTGGACAAGCGGATAAAGAAAAATATTCTCAAAGAATTGAGTGCAACGATAAAGTAATCGGGAACTAATTTCCGTAACTGCCACATAATATTCCTGAAAAATATCCGAACAAATAAGCACTCCAACGGAACGAAATACTACAAGACGAAATACAGTCACAGATAAATACGTCACAGAGAGAAATCATACCAGACGTAGGCATGGAAAAAATCGTGGATGAACTACAAAAAGAATGGACAATGCTCCTGCAGAATGAAATGATATCACAAGAAGAAAGAACCAGGGCTAGCGGCATTACGAAACAACGAGGTAACAATCCGAGTGATAGGAAGATCAGAGGAAGAGCATCAACAAGCGGTTCGACAGTATGTCAAAATCAACAATGAATGGTTGATGGCCGGAATAAAGAACAAGTTGAACCAAGTGAAAGACTTGTCAGAAATAATGGCATTACCTCCGGGCTACTGTCGACATAATGGAAAGTCAAACGCAATATGTGGTGACGCGAACAGTAAGCAGCCAAAGAGCCAATGGTATAAAAACAGTGGAAAAGACAACGACAAAAATCTTCCAAGATAGAGACATGTGGGTCAACAATGAAATAGGGTTCAGCTACGTAAAAGGAAGAACCTATGATCGGAAAATCCTTACAGAAGAAAAATACAAAAGAACAGAAAGGCAAATCCGACGGTTCATCGCAGTCAACAGAAAACAAATTGTACGTGGAATCCACAAAGCAAAACGCTTTTTGGATACGCAAACTCCATGGAAAGAATTCCGAATCGTCTAACAATTGTAATACAACAAAAATGTGGAGGAGGAAGCGAGCCGTCCAAACGTCGGCCTTCTCACCTTGTCTTAGTTGATCAGGAAATGCGAAAATGAAGGAAGAAGGACCAGTGTATCCGTCCAGAAACGTTAGGACCTTTGGAATTCACGCCTTCTGGCAATGGTCAATAATACGGGAAAACAAACATCAAAGGTGAATACAACGACAAATCAAGGAATGATCAATAAAAGGTTGCTGCATAAATGTTACATAAATGACCTGACGCATTTTCAACGAAGGATCAACCGGCGAGAGGAATCACAAAATTATTTGTTATCAACATTGTTTGCCGGAGCGATGTACTTCGTGTAGTAATTGCAGATCAAAGCCCAATACATCTTAAGATTTGACAAAGGAGGCATTCAAAAGGTATACTCGGCATCCTATTATAAGGCGAATGGTTTGGTCGAACGCTGCCACCAAACCTATGTTCAAGCCGACAACTGTATTGATGTCGGACCAAGTGGACGAATTCAACGAACCGATATGTTTCGGGTACTGCACCGCGGTTAACGCATCAGCGGGACAAATGCCCGTCTTTATTATGACCGGCAGAAGCCCTGATTAAACGGGCGCAACTCCCACATATGCACACAACACGGTGAGGGATGTGCGGTGCCACTGGTCGAAAAATTGTCATAAGCCTGAAAGCAAGTACGACGTCGACCCCCTCTTAGCGCAGCCAAATTACAATCATTATTTCTACTGCAAAGTTAAAAAGCGAAACTTAATGGTTGGACCTCGTTCTTATAAAAACCGCCACGGATATCACCGACGCCTTTCACATTAATTAACTAATTAGTTAAGCGTGTTAGCCTATTGTGGTATTTTCAAACAAAACTTGCTTATTTTTGAATGAATAATTAGTGTACAGCTATTATTGTTGTGCGTGTAGTATAGATTGCCGTGTTGATTGCCGTATGTTCCCGCCGTGTTGATTACCTGTTAAAAATGTGCTATTTTATTAATTACCAAATTAATTAATTAGCTAATATGCTTAAATTTTCAAAGCTCTTAGAAAAGAAAAATTGAAACAGGTGTTGGCATCCACTAGACTAACGTGGGGTTCCCGCTCCAAACCCGCCTCAAAACCCCAAAATTTCCTAAAAACCCTGGGCTGGCCACCAAATCCTTTATTATACCACTCCCTGCCTCCCTCCCTTTTTGCGTCCTTGGTTTCCTTTTCTTTTCTGTTTTCTTGTGTTCGATTTATTTCGTTTTTAACTAGTGCTAATTTGCATAATTGCATTAGTTGCTTACTTTAGCTAACATAATGTTGCTTAGTTTTAGTTGTTATTCAGTTGAGTTTTTGAACTTGGTGAGGATAGCGGCGAAAAACGTTTAGTTCCGGGATCCGACAGTTTTGCAAAGAATTTGCGTTCCGACAGGGTTATAGCGATTTGTACAATTTGTTTACATTTAATTTTAATTGTTTTATTCGAGCACCCGTCACTAGTAATACGACGTCACTAGTATTGGGAAGGAAGTACGTGAGTATGCCAAGGGTGAGTTGGTGATATGGGGTACCAGAGTATTTAATTGGGGACGATTCGACGCGGGGTTGGTACGGCCAACCGAGTGAAGAGAATTGTGAGAACTAAAGAGTAGTCGCCTCTACAAGCTAGTTATAGCGGGCTTGTCAGCCGTCCGGAGACGATAATATTAATATAACTGGCGCGTAATTAGCGTAATTCAAAGACACTAGGGTAAGGTAATTAAATAAACGTACGGAGCTAGCCCTCCTGAAAGAAGCAAATTGAAAACTTATTTGGGAAAATTTCTGAAGTCTGGCCTGTCGTATGATCACAGGTTCACTTCGTTCTGCTCCTCTGGAGGGTCTAGAGGCCATTATGGGAATATTCAGATTATTCAAACATTTAATATATTTGTACAAATTGTGAATTTATTTTACCACATCGAAAATGGTATATAATACTCGCGCTTCAACGTCTGAACACAACACTGATGAAACTTCAGCTGTATGCATCGGTTCCAATTGCCCTACCGGCACCATCAACTTCACAATTAATGACTCGTACTTATCCTGTAGATGTTGTAAAGGTCTGTGTCATCTCACCTGCACCACTTTGTCTCAAGCTGTTTACAAGGAATTCACAAAACCTGACAGGCAAGTTTACTGGTTTTGTTGCAATTGCAAACGTGTAGCAAGCAATGTAATGTTAAGTGTTGTTGAACTGAGCAAGAAATATGATGATCTGGAAAAACGCGTCAGTATCATCGAAAAAGCACCACAATCAAACGAAAACGCTGTTCAGGCAACCACTGATGAAATTACTGAACGGCAACGCCGTGAAAATTGTCTGATATTATTTGCATTGAAGGAGGCAGGTACTACAAACGATGACGAACAAATGGTAACAAGACTTTTTGCTAAATTGGAGGCTATTAATATTAAACCAGTTAAAATGTTTCGTTTTGGGAAAACGGCCACCGATAAAATACGACCATTAAAAATCGAACTAGCCATCAAGCAAGCTCGAAATACGTTACTTTCGCTTAGTAGGAAAATAGACAATATTCCTGAGTTCGCTCAGTGCTACATGAAACCAGATATGGCGTACATCCAGCAGAAACAACACAACTCTTTAGTAGCTGAACTTAAACATCAACTAAACGAAGGGAAGAGAGTTAGAATCAGGAACAATAAAATTGTTCCAGATAATCGCCGGACTGTATCCAACTTGGGTGATAATCGAGTGTCTGAAACTTCAAGCCACCGTGTGAACACAAAAGCAACTATAAAACACGTCCCAGTTTCGGGGGACGGCAATCTTCAGTAATTGATATAGTTACTATAATCACAAGTGCCACTTCAAATTGTATTACTGATCCAGATTTACGTTGTGATTTAACTCTTTTATCAACCACTAATGCTAATGTTTTACCTAACATTTGTAATGATTCTCTTAAACCTACTTCTTGTTATGTTAGCTCGTCTAGTTCTTCCGTTTTTCAAACCCCAAATATTTTATCAAATCACAATGTTTCATATCGTATAAAGAACAGTTCACTATATAGTATCAGGTGTTTGTATTTCAATTGCCGAAGTATAATGAATAAGTTAGATGTTTTGCAAGTTATGCTACATAATTTTGATATGCCGGATGTGGTAATGCTCACGGAAACCTGGGTACGGGAAGACATTGCCCACATCCTTTCAGTCCCTGGTTACACTATTTTTCAATCATACCGTGCCTCTAAGCGCGGTGGAGGCGTTGCAGTGCTAGTCTTAGACAAATATCACCCTTTCCAACCTAGCACTGACCAAACTGTTGTATACGAAGATATTATTTTTTGCTGCATAAAAATGCGGAGAAACAACGCGCTATTATTAGCTTGTGCCTATCGGGGCCATTCGAATACTGACCAAAGCGATATCGACTTATACAACACTATACGACACTTCGCCGGATTAAGTTATAAATACCTCGTAATAGTTGGCGACTTTAATCAACCTGAAATAAATTGGCTTACTAACCAGTGGCCACCATCAAACGATACATTCATGGACATGATTACTGATCTTGGGCTTTCACAACACGTCGTCGATGCTACTAGACAACAAAATCTTCTTGATTTGGTTTTCAGCAACGACCGTAACTTAATTGATGGTATTAAAATATCACCAGGTATTGATACTAGTGATAATTTATCACTTACCTTTACCATTAATTGTGAACCGTATGCCCACGAATACTTCCTTCCGCCGCGACCCCGTTACGAACGCACAGACTGGTCAAGATTTAACACTTACATTCACAACAACCTACAAACGACCGATTTCGACAATCCAGCCAACACTTGGGAAAGAATAAAGTGTTGCCTGCATGAATGTATTCGACGCTATGTACCTTTAGTAAGCATATCTAAACGACAGAAACCAGTATGGGCAGATCGTGCTTCTCTACGTGCATTGGCAGCTCAACGCACCGCCGTGCACCACCTGCAAAGACATAGAACACCTGCAAATGAAGCTCAGTACGCAGCTACATCAGGGTTGGGTATGACAACTACAAAAAATGCCAAATACTCATACGAACGCAAACTGACACTCAACGTTAAATCTGACAAAAAATCTTTTTGGAACTATGTAAATCGCAGTCGCTGAAATTCGCCTAAAGTTCCGCTCGGTCCTGTGGAACGTTTGGAAGGGTCATTAGCAACCGAGTCGTACGAAGTTGCCGAAATATTCAATCGTCACTTTCATTCCGTTTTCCGATCTGAAATAATAAACAGTCCACGCACCACAACCGCTTGTGCATCACCGCTGCTAGCGAATGTAGATATCACTCCAGCGGTTGTCAAGTCTGTCCTTAAAAGCCTAAATAGATCATCAAGTCCTGGGCCTGACAAGATCCCCAATTTCGTATTGTGCGAATGTGCTGAGACACTTTCGCTTCATTTATCTAATTTATTCAACCAATGTATTCGTTCCAGTTTTACACCCACTGACTGGCTCATAGCAAACGTCACAGCAATACACAAAGCCGGCAGCAAAACAAAGCCATCAAATTTTCGACCAATCAGTCTCACTTCAGCGACTTGTAAGGTTCTTGAAAAAATAATTTCAACGAAACTTCTCGAGTTTGCCAAATCAAACGATATATTATCCGCAACACAGTTTGGCTTCCGAAAAGGCAGATCTTGTGAATTGCAGTTAACTGACTATATTGATTGGCTGACACATGTGATAAACGACGGTGACAGTGCAGATATAGTTTACCTAGACTTCCGTAAAGCTTTTGATCTAGTAGGCCATCAAACTTTAATGTCTAAATTACAACATTGTGGTATTTCAAATCCATTGCTGTCTTGGATAACATCTTTTCTTCAAAATCGCAAGCAATGTGTAATAGCCAATTGTTCTCAAAGCTGTTATCTTCCTGTAACAAGCGGTGTACCGCAAGGTACAGTTCTAGGGCCAACGTTATTTCTCTATTACATTAATGATATCGACTTAGTGGTTACCTCAAAGCTATACTCTTTTGCTGATGATACTAAACTGTGTCGCCGTCTTCATTCATCACATTCACTTCAATCGTTTGACATCTTTGACATGCAAAATGATATAGATAACATATTTAACTGGTGCCGCATAAATAATATGGACTTTAATGCCGGAAAGTTCGCCTGTCTTCACTTCGGAGCTAACAATCCACAACACACGTATATAATAAATGGCTCACCAATACCAAACATTCCAACTCAACACGACCTAGGGGTAACTATCTCAAATGACCTCATGCCGTCGCTCTGGTCGCAAAACGAGGTCATCAGATGGTGAATATTATTCGTAAATGTTTTTCGCATCTCAACAATCATTCCCTTCTAATGCTTCACAAAACTCTTATTAGGCCAATTTTGGAGTATTCCATATGCGCGTGGTCACCAAGCACAGTTAGAGACATTGCTATTATCGAATCGGTTCAAAGAAAAGCCACCAAATTGCTCCATCCTATAGCAAATTTGCCTTACGACGACAGACTGAGCGCCCTATCATTGAATACATTGCAAACTAGACGGCAGCGAAACGATATGTTAATGATATACCGTATGTTAAATCAAACCGTTGATATCCCTCTCACACGTTACTTTATAATTGATCATCCCGAACAGCGCAGAAGACGAAATTACGTCCATCTTAAGTCTCGTCTGCGACCAAAGCGAAACTGTGCCTTACATTGTTTTGGATACCGAGCAGTGCAACTATGGAATAAACTAAATTCCTCGGTAGTTGGGGCACCATCCATAAACACTTTCAAGCAACACCTCTACAACTCGACAGCATTACCACATCCATGAATCCGTGTGTGCCGCCCGCTTTTTTTTCTTCAGATTCACTATTTGTACAACGATGCAAATGGCCGATTTATTTCGGCTTGCCAATGGTGATCTATTCCCAAAAATAAAATCCAAATCAACGACACGTTGAACCATTGGCGGTTCAGGTACGTTACGTTTAGACCTAATGATCTCGTTATTGATCAACTGGTAGTTGAAAGCTACTACCACCTGAGAACCACTGGGCTATGGTTTGCTCAGTGCGAGGGTAGTGGATATTATAGGTTGCAAAGATTTGCCCGAGGCATATGTGATACTGTAGTAATGCCAACGGACAGAATTTTAAGATTTTTCAGTTGGAATAGGAAATGGTGTGTAAGACATGAGGGAACCCTGTCAGATGGCGATCTTGTGTGCTATACTGATGGTTCACTCATGGACATAGATTGTAGAGTTAGAGCATGGGCTGGAGCCGTTATTGATAATACACATAGATTACACTTCGCACTAGGGTCCAAGGCAACGATTTTCCAGGCAGAAATTGTTGCAATTTGTAGATGTGCCGAACATCTCGTGGAACAAGGTACTAGGGGAAGGAATATTAGGATTTTCAGTGACAGCCAGGCTGCACTTAAGGCTCTGGATAAGCCGGTAGTGTCGTCAGCCACTGTTCTTGAATGCCATACGAAATTAAATAGACTAGGTGCCGAAAATGTGCTCTGTTTGTCGTGGGTCAAGGGACACTCAGGCATTAGAGGTAATGAAATTGCTGACAGCCTTGCAAAGAAAGATGCTTTATTGAATGTGTCTGGGCCGGAACCTTGTGTTCCAGTTTCCTCTTCTATTGTGAAGACTTCGCTGGTGCGTTCTCTGTTTGGACAACAGGCTAGACGGTGGAGAGGGGAATAAATTGCAGGCAGACAAGGATTATTTTCCTGAAGTCAATTATAGCAGATCTCGCTTCTTATGGAAGCTTAGCAAAGATAGACTGCGGATTGCTATACATGTTTTAACTGGGCATAATCTTTTAAATGCCCATCTTAAGGTTATGAAACTGAGAGAAAGTAGTCTCTGCGAATACTCTCGTCAGGAAGCTGAAACGTCTCAACACTTTGTTTTCAGATGTAAAAAATGGAGTGAAGCTAGGCAAAGGTTCTTAGGTGCTCAATAACTAGCAGTTACTAATGGTAGGACTATGTGTTTGAGTAAATTAATATATAGGTTTTTGCGTTGCAACTCAGAGGTTTGATCTAGGTTTATAAGAATTAGAACACGGTGATGCAAAGGGTCCTACTATTGGACCTGTGCAAACTATCACACCGTTACTCAAGTCTAATCTAATCTAATCTAGCCCTCCAGAAGTCTACGTGCCAACTCACAAGAGCTTAATACAGTTGCAATATCCTTCAGTAAGCCGTCCGGATATTGTTGGCTTTAAGGACTGTTTAGTGTAATTCTAATGTCGAGGTTAAGGTAATTAAATGTGCGAGGTCAGACGTCCGTAGGCCTACGTGCAAACCTCATAAGAGGAAAAAGTATATTCAGGCGTTAACCTAACCATAAACATTAGTCTATAATAGTGTGCTCAACTACCTGAGTTGATAATTAGATGTGGAGTAAGAATTTGTCTGAAAAAGATAGTGGCGTAGTCAGGAAGCGATTAGCTGAAACATAGGAAATATTGAGATATAATCAGGTGTAAATACTGGTACCTATTGTGGCTCAAATTAATCACAGTGGTAAAGAATAGTGCTTTGTTTATTTGTTACTAACTGCGAATAAACATTCTAATACTGGTTTTGTTGGCTTCTTATTGTAATTAATTGGAGCAACTCGAATTAGACACGCAGTAGCGTTAGTTGGGCCAAGTTACTCAATAAAGAAGCATGTGTCAATAAAATATAGGACCACTACCTTTGTTGGCATACTACTGGCTACACCTCGAACGCCACATCTTCTGGTAACGATTCCCGCCCCTATTTAATAACCGATAGCCGTCATAAGGAAAATAACCCTACCCTTTAGATCTTTTAAAATATAACATAGGGGTACTCGATGTCGCTGATCATGAATATGACATTTCTGAAACTCTAAAACGTAGCCATATGCTAACAAGATAATTAATTTGTTAATTATATGTATATTTTAAAATCACCCCCAACTTGCCTCCATCACTTTTTGTAATTTATTACGTTTACTCGTCAATATTGAAACGGAGCGTGCAGACTTTCCACTCAGGACGGTAGGGGGAAAATCGTGAAAATTTATTCTTTTGTTTTTGCTGTCACTCATAACTCATTTTCTGATGGACGCATTACGACTAATTTGTCTTATTCAATAGCAAAAATGAAAGCGATGTGCCTTTTAAGTGAACATGAACATCTCTGACCCTATCTTCTGGGTCGAAATGGCAAATATAAGTTTTTAAGCATTCTTACGGGTACCAGTGTATCGCTGTCCGTATCTCGCGGCACAGGCTTAGCATCGAAAAATGGAGACTCAGAACATCAAGATCTACAACTTTGTTTACTGTACTTTTGTGGGACCACTCCCTGGGCCGCTGTGGGCCCGAATATGGTTTGTCTACCCTTTGCCTTTTTCAAATTTTATCGCGTTATTGCTTGTTTTTCCTTACAGTGAGTGGCTATTAAGTTATCAAGCATGCTGAATACGACGGTTTTACTATCGGAAGTCCAATTTCCTTATATTATGCATTTTCATTGGGTTTCAAGGGTTTTACAGTTCATTAACCCGAATTCCAGAATGTAATTGCGGTTTCAAATGCCTAATTATGTATTGCGTGTACGGCATCAGGAATGGTCAATATATAGGTGTTTCTGAAGAATGAATACATTGATTTGGTTATATATAGTCCAGCCTGCATATTTCGTGACTTCTCAATGTTTTTCAATGCATTTAAATTCAAAGAACCCGATTTGTAAAACATAGTTTGTCTTCAGTTGTTTGGTTACGTATTGCGTACAGGTCATCAAGAATTGTTGATGTAGGTTTTCCGGTAGGCTGAATGTGATGGTTTGGTTATCTAGAGGCCCGGACAAATATTTGACGCTTTATCAGTTGTTATCTTATCAATGGGTTTAGCGTCGACAAGGTTTTGGGATTTTCAATGGGTTTGGGGTTTAAAACGTTTTACGGTGGAATATACAGTAAACACAGCCTTTTACAAGTCACTAAACAAAATGATAACTTGAAAATGAAGCCACGCTCGCTACGCTTGGCCCTCGATTGAGATATACTAGGTATATATTATTATTGCTTATGATTATAAAATCTTACTTTGCTTACTGTCAATCAAAGCTAATTTGTATATTAAGTTGATTGACAGAAATTGTGTTTTTTATTGTTCATCGCCAGTCGAGTTCTAGTGGTTGTTTCAGTTTTATTTGTCTACCGCATAGATTTTTATACGTTATGTATTTCGGAGACTATGAACCGATAATTGAATGGTTTAGTGATTAATCTCTGATATCAAAATACAAATATAACTATATGATCTGATAGACACTCGTAAAGTCATATCGTTGCTAACACTTACCTATAGGCTGACCTATAATCACAGCGGTGCCTGTGTGTGCGTTACGGGCAGCTCGCCGACTGTCCATACTGTTGCTGGCCTGAATTCTCTTATTTGAGAAAGGCGCGGCCATAGTACAACTAACTGGACTTATTCTACGAACTGTGCCGGCGAGATTTATAAACGTTGTAAAATTTTGTTATAATAATTTTATAATAAAGCGTGCATTTGGGCACGTTATGGCGAACGAGTCATCAAGTGATAGGCCACGGGGGCATAGACGGGACTACTCGGTTTACCGAAAATATGTTACACCTACCGACAAACGGTGAGTTATGCCTCTAGGCACGTACAACAGGTATCCGTTGCACAAGGGTAATCAAGCAGCACGATATCCCCAAATGGTAACCACGATGATTGCTTAATCGGTGTATCAAAAATAATTTTTGTCTCGCTCAAGTTAAAGACGTTTCTGTTTCCGCAGGTTCTACCTTCATACTGTCAAAAATTATCGTATTTATCGTATCCAGCGCTCTATAGGGCGCTTTATAAATGCCGTATTATTAGTATTATAAATTTATTAAGATATTAACGCTATGGAAGCGAACAAATTACTGGCATGTCATACTCCTTATTTCTGGTTGTACGTATTGATTTTGTATAAACTTATATTAATGTAATAAACCATTGGTTGTTAATTGTTACCGATTACACCGAAAATTGTTTGGATCAATTATACAAAAATGATCCATCAAAGTATTGTAAGACGATTTCCTCGTAGTATGACATGGCGGTTGGTGTAAGCATGTTTCACTCCTAGCTCGTGCCGCGCATACAGCGTTTGATAAAATTTCACAACTAAAAATGTAAGACCACATGTGTCCAAAATCACAAAGCTCTGAATTCTTTGAGCTTTGTTAGCGTTTGAGCAATTAATCGTAGCAACGCACACAAATGCAGGAGTACAATTCATGCCATTATGCGGCAAATGAAAAAATTCGTGTCGACTTGTTAATGAGATAAACTTTGCAATGATAGAAAAATATTTGTCCAGTTACGGACACCTGTGTACATGCTTCTTAAACTCATGACGTCGTCGCTGGGAGTACATCGATACGATAGTAATAATTTATTACATTTTATATACCAGTATATAATAGTTAGTTCGTATCACCATAGTGAATAATATATAGTCACTATTATATGATATAGCAAAGAACAAGTTCATGGCTTTATGGGGGAAAGGAGATCCGAGGTGGATAGTTGAAGAAAGACCGGATGCAACTAATGTTAATAATTGGCACTGGTAAGGAACGGTTAATTTTGTTAGTTGCTGTAGCTTTAAAATTTGCTTGTATTTGTTCACCAAGGTTTCGATGGTACTCTGCCGATATGGATGTCATTCGGGGCAGGTTTTACCCTGAATTCCATGAGGAAGGGTCAAATATGTTTTATGTCTCTTCCTGTTGCTGTTGGTGCTCCGTCACAAAAACTTTTGATCAGTCGTACATGAGTGATGGGCAACTAGGTTATTGGGTCATAGCGTTTGAACCGTTTGAAGGATTAGATCGTTCTTTATTGAGTACTTGAGAAGTTAGGTTACCCAAGGGTATGCTTTGTTTTTAATTAGGCACGACAGTTAGCCAAAAAAGCGGCGAGCAAACTTCTGAAAACGGTATAACTCAACAACGCGTAGATGTTAAGTATGTGCCGGAATTAGGGTTACCATATTCGAATATATGGGCAATATTGTGTGATATATTGTATTTTTTTAACTATATATAGTTATATATAATTCTGATTATCCTGATATGGAAAACCATATCCTAAAATATTGAACTTTTATTTAAACTGCAGGGTGTATGCTAGACTTAACCATTTACTACTACTACAACTTTGTTTTATGATGTATTAAGGATTTGTGGTATAAATAAACAGTTTGCTTTGTACAAGATGCTTTTGCACTAATATTTGTGGTGCAGGTATGCACTAAGTCGAAGATTAATTCTACTTTAGTAAATAGTCTTTTAGCAAAATAGGCTTAAACCAGAAAGCCGATCGGGCGCCTTTTCAATTTAAATAGCTAATTCATTCAAATAAACCGGAAATTTTTTGCTATTTTGGATATCTTGTGACCGTAGATGAGGGTACCAGAGAGCCGCTACAGCAGACTGTAAGCCTAAGATGCTGGTAAAGTACAAACTGCATATATAGCTTATATAATTTCTGAAAAAAGTGCAAATCTGTGGCATCTGAAGTTTGCTGTTTGAATATACAAGTCTGCCAGTATGGCATGGCAAAAGGTATCATCTTAAAAACAAAACCTATTGTCCGAGGTTTTATGATATATCGTTAAATTTTTTTGTTCAGACTATGACATAGTCCAGAAAGAAATATATAACTAGCCAATTGAAGATAAACAAACTTTTTTTGTGATACACCGTTCGAAAACTACTAAAATGATATGAAATTATTCTATATGGACTTTACAAAACCAAACCATCGTATGTAACGCGTCGAAAATCTACATAAGATCATTCTTGATGCTTTGGTACTGGGTAATCGCAGCCCCAAAAAAAACCCTGAAAAACCCCGAAGCGACCAAAAATACCGCCGAAAAAACCTGATATTTAACAAAACCCCGAAAAAAAATTCCAATGATTTGATTAATTTTTTATTGCATCGTACATCACACTCGACTTCCATTTCTCGAATCAAAAATATAAAAGTATTACTGTTACAATTGATTTTCCGTATATAATAACGCGACAAATTGTATGTTTTGGCAACAAAACTTCATTTTCCTCTCCTCCTTACTAGGCTGAGTGGTCGCAGCACGCGGAATTGGGGAATGGTTTGCACCGGTCCATGTTAAACTATTGTTTGCAAACTGTTTCGGAAAATCCAGTGGTTAGCGGTCCCTGGGAACCAGGGACCGATGCAAACCATTGCCCACCGGTTGGGAGGGATAGTTTAATATGGACCGGTGCGACCGGGGGGGAATTCCCGCGTGCTGAGAGCCACTCAGCCTAGTAAGTCAAATTGGAAAATGGAAAATTTTTTATTCCAAAACATTACAATTTGTCGCGTTATAAAATAGGGGGAATCTTTTGTAACAGTAATACTTTTATATTTTTTGATTCGGAAATGGAAGTCGAGTGTGATGTACGATGCAATAAAAAATTAATCAAATCATTCAAAACTTTTTTCGGGGTTTTGTTTTTTTACCAGGTTTTTGCGGCCTATTTTCGTCGCTTCGGGGGGGTACGGGGGGGGGGGGGGGGGGGAGATTACCGAGTACCGAAGCAGCCCCCCAGATCTTATGTAGATTTTCGACGCGTTACATACGATGGTTTGGGGATCTGAAGTCCATATAGAATAAATTTCATATCATTTTCAGCAGTTTTCAAACGGTTAGAATAACAAAAAATGTTTGTTGTAGTTTCAATTGGCTAGTTATATATTTCTTTCTGGACTACTGTCATAGTCTGAACAAAAAATTTTAACGATATATCATAAAACCTCGGACGATAGACTATTTTTTTAAGATGATACCTTTTGCCATGCCATACTGTCATGGAGTTTTCTATATTCAAACAGCAAACTTCAGATGCCACAGAATTTGCACTTTTTTTCAGAAATTTTATGAGCTACTATGTGCAGTTTGTACTTGTCCTTCATCTTAGGCTTACAGTCTGCTGTAGCGGCTCTCTGGTACCCTCATCTACACTCACCAAGATATCCAAAATAGCAAA